>QOVD01009658.1:0-226569 GCA_003521225.1 Tuber microsphaerosporum | reverse complement strand
TTCGCTAAATTGGACGTCGCTGCCGGCGATGATCTTCTTCAGCGCGGCCTTGCGCTGGAGCAGGGTGACTTTCCGTAGATCGCGGCCGTTGAGGTAGAGCAGGTCGAATGCGACGAGCACGATCTTGTTCGAGCTGCCCCGCAGCTCCTTGATGAGCACCGCGTAGTCGGTCGTGCCGTCGTCGGCGGGCACCACGATTTCGCCGTCGATGATCGCGGCACTGGCCTTGAGGTGCCAAGCGTCGTTGGCAACCTTCTGGAAACGATTGGTCCAGTCGTGGCCCCGGCGCGTGAAAACCTTCACCGCTTCGTTGGCGAGATGCACCTGGACACGATAGCCGTCGAACTTAATTTCATGGATCCATCGCTCGCCGGATGGGACGCGATCGATTGAGGATGCCAGCGCCGGCTAAATGAAGCCGGGAAGGGTGCCTTGACGCCCAGCGCTTCCGGCTTTTTTCGCTGGAAAGCCATCGCTACACCAGGCGCAGACTGAATTGCTGCAGGTCTTGTGGTGAGTAGCGATCCACAAACTCCTGCAGGTACGACGGCACGTCCCTCAGTTGCAGATTGCAACGACGCTGGATCTCTCGGGCGATGTCCTCGGAAACATCTTCCGACCAACGCTCTGCTGGGTTGAAGGCGACTCCGTATCGGCTTGCGATATTCTCCGGCAAGCAGATCCTGGAGGACGGTTTCCACCGCCCTCTCCAAATCTGCTTCGCACCAGGCGCTGCCATTGCGGCCGGAGTTGTCAGCGACCAGGTAGACAGTCTCGTCGCTGTTCGGGGCGATCGACAAAAGCCATCGGAATTGACGCATAGGCAACTCACGCAACGGAACCGGGAGTCAATTTGACGAAGGCCGATTCGTTCCCCGGGTTGGAACCGCTCGTTTAGCCGCGCCTTTTATAACGAGAGGCAATCAGCGGAGGAAACATGGCAGTCAATAAACCGATTGGCGACAACGCGCGCAAGGGCGCGGTGAAGAAACGCTCGCAGACCAAAACGACAATCGGCGGCGCTACCGGCTATACCAAACGCGACAGGGCGTCCGGCGAATTCATGGCTGTGAAGAAGCCGAAAACAGCGAAGAAAGCCGCGAAAAAATTCAAGGGCGTGCGGGTCGGGAAGAAAGCTAAGAAAACCCTCAAGCGAGCCCGCTAGGGTCGACGGTTGGCGTTACCGCGCGGGCTCGGTGTTCGGCTTAAGGCCGCCAGGTGAGGCGGCCTTACCATGATGAGCGTCCGCTACAAAAAACGGCCCCAGCACAATTAGAAGCCAGAGCCGTTGGAAGCCTTGGCGGTAATGGGGTCGCCAAGGTCTACCAAGGTCTAGGAAGATTCGGCAATCGGGTCTGTATGCCTTCCGACATAGTCGGCCTTAGTCATCCCAGATGCGCTCGCCGCACTTTTCACATTTGAAAAGGCGAACTGTCTTTCCCTGCTTGGGATCGAGGAACTGATGGGCAAGTTCAAGTGGGGTGGCGCACGCCGGGCAGTGAAGAAACCGATCTCGCTGCGGCGTCTCTCGCTTGTCGTTCATGCGTCGTCTCTATCGTACCAACGCAAAATCCTACCAACGCAAAAAGTTTGAAGCCCTCCTTTTGTTCCCCAGGCTGTGGAGTCGGGCCCCGCCAGAGTAAACCGGCGGCGGCTGGACATGCTTTTCCACACAGCACGCGGTCACTGAAAAGCCTATTATTGTACAGTTTGTCCAAGTATTCCTTGCGAATCTGCCCGCGATCGGGAAAAATGTGCAATGCGCGCCTATTTGAGGGCTGCGCCGAACGGCCTCAGCGTCCGAGCCAGCCCCGGAAACTGCTTGAGGCCGTTTTGCTGTCTCGTGTCACAAATCTGTGGCAGAGCCATTGCTAACCCAAAACGAACTGGGATTTCAGTGCTCAGTTTGAGAATGAGACGCTGCCGGGACATGTATTTCGAGCCCGGCAGCGTCCTAATTTGGGGCTAATGGGACAGCCCACCAGCCGGCGGGCTACTGGGGAGAGGATGGATTTGCGATCATCTCACCAAGGAAGATATAGCGCAACGAACAGCGCGAGGCCGGCGAGAATTAGTCCCCAGATGAGCGGGCTGACGGTTGCGAAATGATCCAAAGTGGTCCCTTGGGCTACGACAAGATGCTTACCCGCATCAGAGGCGAAAGTAAGAGCGAAGCTGGCGCACCTCCAGCCCGCCGGCAGTCCTCTGCGACTTTGAGCAACCCGGCCTGATAAAAATCCATTGTCGCGAATGTGGCTTCGGTTGAGCAAATCTTCTCAAGACGGCAGCGTTCTAGAAGGTGGTCCCTCTTCATCCACTTCCGAATACTCAGCGCAATACCCCTGGGAATGGCGCACCAACGCTAACCGAGCGACGAGCTGCCGCGGCCGAGATCTGCGAGGCCTCCCAATACGGCTGCGGCGACGGCTACCACGGCCGCCGCACGGCATCCGGCGCCAAGTTCAACATTTACGCGCGGGATCCTTTCACGATCGCGTACAAGACGCTGCCGTTCGGCCGCGAGGTGACGATCACCAATCTCGCCAACGGCCGCGCGATCCGGGCCGTGGTGACCGATCGCGGGCCGTTCGTTCGCGGCCGCTGCGTCGATCTCGGCCGCGCCGGCGGCTCAAGTTCAGTCCGACGAAAATGAAAAATCTTGTGCGCAATTGGTGCGGGAACAAGTGGCAATTCCACGGGTTTTCAATCCGTTCGTGTTGCATGGTTATGCGCCGAGGCAACGATGAAGACCAAGCTATCCGGGAAGTTGTCACACTACGCTAAGATGGAGGCCTCAGCTCAGCAATTTTTCAAGGAGGCGACGGCCTGCCGCGAGGAGGCGACTCGGAGCCTCGACCAGGTCGATCGAGAAGGCTGGTTGAAGCTTGCGCACGAATGGACGGAGCTCGCGCTCGCGGCCGGGCGGGGCCAGATTTTCCGCCGGGATTAGCGATGGATGCATCCCGGCAGGACGTGTCGATTGCTGGATTGAGCCCCCGAGCACAGACTGCTTGCGCCGCGCCTTGGCGGGCCGCACGGCCACGCGGGAGAACGTCCAGGCGCTGACGCAGCGCGACCTCTTTATGCTCGTGGGCGTTGGCCGGCGGACGTCGAATGAGATTGTTAGCTGGGCGGCGGCGAACGGCCTGCGGTTTCCACGCGGGTAGCGAGGCGCAGGCTGAATTGCCGAAGATCATGCGCACCATAGCATAGCGGTCGGACGCGGTGCGAAAACATATGGGAGTAGCGTATGCATTCCTTGCCCTCGATCGTGCCGGCCGACCGCCTCGACCGCAACATTGCTGATTGCCGCGAACATGCTGATCACTACAAGAGACTTTCTGACCACTACAAGAGACTTTCTTCCGCGAGCGGCATCTCCAAGGATCGCGCCGCCGCTCTGAAAAACATTGCCCGAACCTATGTCGGTTTGGCCGGCCAACTCGATAGACTGGCGTTCCTGGCGCGGAACGAGCGAAGGTAGGGTGCCGGCATGCTTGCGCCGGCTCTCATCTCCCAGTCTGGCGCCTCCGGAATGACGCGAAAGCCGCCTCACATCGTCGTCGAGGTCGGGAATCCTTCATCGTTCTCAGGACGTGGGAGCAAGTGCGGAGAGACGGCCCCGGTTGATAGGGGAGTCAATGAGGTAGGCCGGGGCCGCTCCGCCAGCTCTGCCGGTGAGCAAGCGATGACTCAAAATTTCGGGCCTCTTTCGGTTCCTCTTCCTGAAACAACTACCGACCTGCCACCGGGAAACTTCGGTATAGGCGCATGGTGCAGCCTTGGTGCGTCCCAGTCAGGCTTGCCTATCCAAGGCCGCTCCCACCGGTATGTCTTACAAATGTTATTGACGAAACTGACGTAGTCGGGAAAACTTGGCAAAACGCGGGAAGCTGGCAGATTTCATTTCGAAAATTTTGAAACCTGGAAGTGAGGGCCGCTGTACACAAAGCAGCGGCCCTTTCTTGTCCGCGACGCACGTGCTGCGTCGGCGCTGGCCATGTTGCCTAATTCCAAAGTTAACAATTGGGAGGCGAAACCAAGCCTCGCTGATAGTAGTTACCTGCAATCTCGAGCTTTGCTGAGCCGGCATTTTACGGAATCCCATTTTCGGCACGGAGTGTTTTACTGAAACAATCGGGGCGCAGACAAATTATCCGCTAGTCAGCAAAGCCTTAGGCCGGCCCGCCGCCGCGCTCCGGGGATTTCTCCGGGGGGCGCGCGCCAGCTTCGCTTCCTCGCGCCGGGCTATTTTGAGCAATCGCTTTGCCTCCACGCGGAGCGCCTCCGCACGGCGAGTAAGCCGATCAGCGGCCGCGCGCAGCTCCTTGACGCGAAACTTGCGGATCTCGCGAGACGTCGCTGCGAGCTTGCCCGACAGATCGCCAGAAACCGGCCGCCGACGCCCTATTTCGCCAGGGAGGTCGTCTGACCGCGGGGTGGGGGTGTTTGAACGCATGGGCAAAGCTCCCAGCGGGTTTCTGTCGCGGTGCCGATCGCAGGTGGCGTGCTCGGGCTGTTGGCTGTCGTCATGGAGGCCCAACAGCACGAGCCGGGAGTCGAATAGGGGCGCCCAGGTTAGACCGGACTTCAGCTGGCGCGGGCCTGACCCGGCCGCCCCACTAGCCTGCTCAGAGCGCCCTCAAAGCGCCAATAGGTCACCGAGTTGGAAGCCCACATTCGTTACAATGAAGGCTCTGCTCGCCTCGCATGTATCGTCCCCGGCGCGAGTTGGGTAAAGGCTCCCCTTAGGACAATAAGCATTCTGAAACTGCGTATTTATGACCACAGCTTAGAGCATAAGGATCAGCCAGACCATTAGACCGGCGTTGAGGGCGCCTACCGTGACAATGCCCGCCTGGATTAGCCGCTCGATCATGGCGCGCTCATCCGCTTCGGCGGGGCCTTGTCGTAGAGATAAGTATTTCGAGCTGGCTCGCGAGCGCGCTCAGGCTTCGGGCGATGTTTCTCAGTGCAGTGGCCTTATTCGGGGCAAGGCGAGGGGCCCCGGCTTTCGCGCGGTACGCTTCCGCTAGGTCTCGATATTCGCCGATTCTGCCAAGGCTGGAGCCGGAGCTTTTTGCGGCCCCCGCGGCTGCCGCATCGGTCGAAGCTGCTCGATGCTGCGGCACCTGACGGCTCCCAACCGATGCGATGAAGGCGGCGGGTCGCAAGGCCCTGAATCCACCAACGATGTGGCGCTGAGAATCCGCGCCAGATCACTCGATCACATCGTATTCGAACACGACGCCTTCCGGGTCGTTCTCCTCTAACCATCGTTCTGCGGCCGCCACCGTTGCGAAAATCTTAATGTACTCGACGTCGCCAACCTTCTTGGCGGTATTGACGTACACGAAGACGATCATTGGTGTCATTGGTCTCTCTTCAGCTCGCTGCGACGGCCCCAATGAGTGGCGGCCGATTGGTGCAAGCGCACGGAACTGGTTGCCGGTTTTCCTATATGACCACCGAGGCGACGCCGTTACCGCCGAGGTAATTCCAACGGCCCCAGGGCCTCCGCCAATGAAACTTTTGGTCCGAGCGGAAATTGTGCTAACGGCCAAATCTTTCATTTCGGAGGATCGGCATATGGCCAATTCTGCTCGCCCATGGACGTCAGAAGACCTTGAGAAGCTCAAGGCGATGGCCGGGAATCACCGCCGCGAAAAGATAGCCGCTGAATTGAACCGAGGCGTCTCGTCGCTGGCTGTCAAGGCGCATCAGCTCGGTATCTCTTTGCGATACCACGCGATGCCAAAGCGTCGACCTTCAGCAGCCGTGTCAGCGCCGGGCCATTGACTCCCATTTTGCCTTCGACCAAAAGGCGCTCATTAAGAAGCTCCCTGAGGAAGACTAAGGCCGCCTCAGTACGCCGGCCGTCGCTGGCGCAACAGCCGACGCGCGTAAGCGCCGAGATCATCGGGCGTATCACCGTCGCCGCCTTGGCTTGCACCGCGCCGCCTGCAGGGGCTACGTGCTGATCATCGCATAGGGCTAGGGGCCGCTGTTCTTACAATGACTGTGAGGTCAGCCAGCCGCCATGTTGGGTAGGTAGGACGGCACATCTCCCTGCTCTTTGCGCTCGGCGATAAGCTCCTTCTCCGCCTCGTACCAGAAGGTGTCCATCTGCCCTGCGGGATGGCCCGCTTTCTCCCAAAGAAGGTAAGCTCGATTCCTAATGTCTTGCTCCGTCATTCCCACCATGGGAGATCTCCCTTTTTTCGGGATAAACGTAGGGCTTGTTGCTGAAGTTCCTAAAGGGAGTTGACCTCGCGATGCGACGGCACCGAACCCGCGCTGATTGGACTCGCTGCCGTCCGACCACGCCCCGCCTAGAAAAGCTCGATGTCGGCACGGCGGCATGCCGAGACCTCGCAGGGTCATCCCGCTGTGCCTGTACGAGACCGGGCGCGCCATCTCGTCAAGCCGCCACAACCGCTGAAGTTGAGCGATCCACCCAGTTTCCTCATGGAACAATTCCACTTTGGGGCGACAATGGCTCAGCTTCGCTGGGCTAGGACACGACTTACCTCGTGCGATTGCGAGGCCCTCATCAGCTCGCACAGCCTTAGATACCTGTGATTCCGCGTCCGGACCGGATTTTGTTGGTCGATCGAGTAGCGCCAATTGAATGCCGGCCGGAAAATCAGGCTTCGAACGCCAACGCGCGCAGCGTTCCTCGTCAGTGCATTTTCCCCATGGGGAGGACAAGGAACGCCGCTTCATTTTTGGCGTTTGTACAGTCCTTCCGCAAGTCACGATGCGCGAAGCAGCTGACTTAAGGGCCTGGTTCAAAGCACTAGGCCCTCCTTCTTTAAGCCCAAGCGGGGAATGCCGATCGCTTCGGGCTTCTTGCGCTGAAACTGCATGATCAGACAAGCCGCAGGGTAAACTGCCGAGTGTCCTGGGCGGCGTGGCGGTCGACGAGCTCCTGCAGGAGCGGGGCACGGCGGTAAGTGAATGTAACGGCGCTGGATCTCCTGCGCGACATCCTCGGACACATCCTCCGCGTCGCGCGGCAACGCAACCGTATCTCTAGCAGTCAGCCAGCGCGTCAATGGCCAGTTCGTCGCGGCAGACACGCCCACCACAGAAACAAAACCGACCTCCCAGTCATATTAAGCTAGGGAGACTTCGATGCCCGTCGCGATAGCGCTTGTTTTTTTTGTGGTATTATTTGCTGTTTTTCTCGTAGGCATCGCGTGGGCATTGGCCGTCTTGGTACCGTTTTACGCCTACGTTGGGCTAGCAATCTACCTGGTATGGAAGAGCGCGCGAAGGCAGGCCGAGGTGGAGGCAGCGGTGGCGCGCGACGCGGAGAGTCAAAGGTCTTTCAACGACCGGGAAATGCAGGCTTGGAATGCGTTGATTGAAGAAAGCTCAGCTCAATTAGCGAAGCACGAGCGCGCTCTAGGCCAATCCGACCAAGCCGCAGGCGATCCGCCGCAGAGCCCGGGGAGCACGCTGTGAAATATCGGGATGTCGATTACACAATAGTTCAGGGCTTGGGAAGGCTCGTTTGGAAGTGGTCAGCGACCATCGGCGCTGTGCGCATAGGAGGACAAACAGCCACAAAAGGTGCGGCAATCGAGGAAGCCGAGCGCGCAATCGAGCGAGCTTTGTCTCCGAGGAAGATTGGACGCGAACTAGGGCCCAAATAATTGCTGCCGCATATCAAAGCGGCACGAAGTGCGGGTTGGCGAGCTATTCATTAGGGCGCCCGCCGAAGGAACAGTCGATGAAATGGCGCGACCTCTTGAGCAGCCGCGATCTGTACATCGCGATCATTGCAGGGCTTTTGGCTTCGACGATTACGCTCGCGATCAAGATGGCATTCGGAGGCTGATTAGCAGTTTCCACCGCGCGGCAGCTGCTGTTGGCGATGGCTGTTAGCCCTTAAACCGGCCGCTCTTCAGCGAAGTCTCAAGCACCAGATAGATGTCGCGGTCGAGCCGGTTGGCCGGCACGATCGAGAGAGAACGCATACGCTACTCCGACACGGCAAAAGCGGAGGACGGCCCCAGCTTCAGGGGGGCAAGGGGTAGGCCGCCAGCTCGGTCGGCGAGCCAGCGACGACTCAAACATCCGCCCGCCCTTGTGGTTCCTTTCCAATCTGAAGGGGGCGCTGTCCGTACTAACCTCAGTGTCCGAAGCTGATTCTAAAGGGCCTAACATGGTGTAAGGCAAGCCAGCGGGGAAAGGCGTTCCTATGACCCGCGCGGGCAACAGGAAGGCTAGGTTAGTGATCAACATTGCTGAGTGCCAAGAATATGCTGACCACGACAAGAGGCTGTTTGGCGCGAGCGGCATTTCCAAGGATCGCGCCGCAGCCTTGAAAAACATCGCCCGAACTTTCGTGGGGTTGGCCGGCCAACTGGACAGACTGGCTTCCCTTTCAAGGAACGAGAAGGGGTAGGGCTCCGGCCAACCAGTGGACCGACCAGCGAAGGATCAATCCTTCGGCTTTTTCGCAATACCGAGGTCGTTCGACAAATGCGATCCGGGTGAAGACAGCCACGTCTCGATACCTGCCGCCGTTTCGTTCTGCCGAGCCTTCACGAGCAGGCGCTCACGCGCGGGCCCTTCAGGTAACCGGGCCGCCTGATCTCGCGCCTCCTGAGCGCTTTTAAGAAGGCGCTCTTTGAAGGAAGCTTCATGCTTGACCCGCCTGCGCCGGATTATCGGCTTGCTTTCTGGAAGCGTTGGCTCTTCTTCCACAATCGCCCGCATTTCCGGAGGGAGGACGCTTTCCTTTTCACGGTCCGTCTCGGATAAAAAGCGTCCAAGACTTTCGACAAACTGATAGCTGCGAGCAAGGTGACGCCAGCTCTCGGCCAACAATGCATTGTCGCAGCGGCTTGCAGAATGGGTCGATCGTAGTGCGCGAAGCCAGACATTCAAGTTGTCAAGCGATCCGCTGTTCGTCGACAAGGTACGCGACATCGTCGGCCTTTACCTATCCCTGCCGAACCGAGCCCTTGTCCTCAGCATCGATGAGAAGAGCCAGATTCAAGCGCTCGATCGCGAGCAGCCGGTCTTGCCGATGATGTCTGGCGTGCCGGAACGTCGTACGCACAGTTATGTGCGGCATGGTACGACCTCGCTGTTTGCCGCGCTCGATGTCGCCTCGGGGTTCGTCATCGGCAAATGCTACAAGCGGCACCGGGCAGTCGAGTTCTTGAAGTTTTTAAAAGGGATCGATACTCAAGTTCCTGAAGGCCTCGATGTCCATCTCGTCATGGACAACTACGCCACCCACAAAACACCTAAGATCAAAGCATGGCTCGCCCGTCGGCCGCACTATCATGTCCACTTCACGCTGACTTCTGCGTCATGGACAGGTCGAGCGCTGGTTCGCTGAACTCACCAGAAAACAGATCCAGCGAGGTTTTCACACCTCCGTCAGGCAGCTCGAGGCCGACATCCGTACCTTCATCGACCTGCACAACAGAAAACCGAAGCCATTCAAATGGACCAAGTCCGCAGACCAGATTTTGGCTTCCGTCAAACGCTTCTGCTATAAAGCCCAGCAGACTTTATGTGGCGAACTTTAGATTCACGTGACTGTTCTCATAAAGGCGCAAACGTCGACTTTTGGGACTTAACCGGAAATTCTATGCTCAACCAGAGTATTGCCGGTTTTAGCGATCTTCCACGGCCTTGTTGGCTATCCTGGAGGATGAATTAGATCGCTCGGCTAGCCAACCGTCTGGGTGATTTGCGCTCGACAAGCGTTTGTCCTTCTTCCCACCCTCCAGGTGCAAATAATTGGGGTTGAAGCCGCTGACTTCACGCAAACGATCGATGTCAAGAATCGCCAGCAGATTTGATCTAAAAACAATCAAGCCTTCACTTCGAAGTAACTGCAGCGCTCGATTCACATGAACGGTAGAAAGTCCCATTGTCTCGCCCAGCTCTGCCTGCGTGATCGGCAGCGAGAGTTTGTCATTATAACAAGGCCGATTGAGCCTAGCCGCAGGTGAAGCTCACAAAACAGGTGCCCGATGCGATGAACGGCGTCTCACTGACCGAGATTTACCAGCCACTCCCTAAGGGTCGCCTCATCCACGAGGTTCGCCCACCACAGAGCGCGAGCAATTGCTGGACGGTCAGTCATCTCTAAAACGCGAGCACGAGGTATTTCGACAAGCTCACAGGAGGACAACGTCTCGATCGTATGCTCGACCTCGCAAAGCACATCGTCAACCAGAAGACCGGCACGTTCGATCCCGAGAAATTCCAGGATCACTACGAAACGGCCCTGATCGAGCTCATCAATCAAAAGCGCGCCGGCCAGCCGATCACCCCGAAGAAGTGTCCGCGCGGCGAAAACGTCGTCGATCTGATGGACGCGCTGCGGAAAAGCGTCGTGGGCGCCGCAGCCGAAGCCAAGGCTCAGAAAAAGTCGGCCAAGAAGGCCAAAGAGGGCCTCGGCCGGTCAGAAGGAGATGTTGATGCCGATCGCCCGCAAGAAGCCGGCGAAGGAGGCGGCCGCCAAGAAGCCGGCCGCCGGGACGCGGCGGAAGACTGCGTAGGAACGAGCCGTCGGGAGATTTGTTGCTCTGACACCATCATAGGAGAGCCGCATGGATATGAAAGAAATGTCGGCAATGACGGAAGCTTCCGGGCTGACGAATGATGACGGCGGCATAGAGCAGGCCTCCTTATCGAGGCCGAGCCGCCAAGCGGACGCGAGCCGTCGCCCGTCGCATTCGCAGGATGCCGCGATGCGCTGGGCCGAACAGTTGCGCGAGATGGCTTTGAAGGCGCCGCTGCAATCCCTACTTATGGCGTTTCTGCTTGGGATCTGGGTCGCGCGTTGGCGCTAGGCGCCCCCTTCGTTGGGACCGGAAACCTTGCGATGCCTAAAGCCGCCATCTTCGATCTCGACGGGACCTTACTGGACTCGGTCGACCTGCACGCGCTCGCTTGGCAGGAGGCGATGGTCGAATTCGGCCACGACGTCACGTTCGAGCAGGCGCGAAGCCAGATCGGGAAGGGCGGAGACAAGCTCATTCCTGTGTTTCTCTCTGAGGCCGAGCAACGGGACCATGGCAAGACGCTCGATGAGTGGCGCGGCAAGCGCTTCAAGTCGGCGTATCTACCGCTCATCCGTCCTTTCTCGGCTGTTCCGGACCTTTTGCGGCGCGCGCGAGGCGCAGGACTTCGCATCGCCATCGCTTCCTCCGCCAAGAAGGACGAACTGGAGACGTATCTTGCCATTGCTGGAATCGTCGATCTGGTGGACATCGCGACCTCGTCCGAAGACGTCGACGAGTCCAAGCCGGCACCGGACATCTTCGAAGTCGTGCTGGAGAAGCTCGGCATCGAGGGCGGCGCAGCGGTCGCGATCGGCGACACGCCGTACGACGCCATCGCGGCTGGCAAGGCAGGCATCCCGACCATCGGCGTCCTCTGCGGCGGATTCACCGAAAGCTCGCTGCGAGAGGCGGGGTGCGTCGAAGTGTACCCCGGATCGAGCACTATCTACGCACGCTTCGACGACACGGCGCTCGCAATGTAGGTCGACGACCGGCGCCGCGCGGCTATTCTTGCGGCGGTTGTCCATTGGAGGCGGATACGCCCCCGTCCACCGCTATGTTGGCACCGGTCATGAAACTCGCGCCTTCGCTCGCGAGGAACGCGATCACGGCGGCGACTTCTTCCGGTTCGCAGACCCGGCCCAACGGGATCCGCTCGGCGAACTTCGCCAGCAGCTTTTTGTCGTCCATCATGTCTTCGGTCATACCCGTACGCGCGAGGCTAGGACAGACCGCGTTCACGCGGATGCCCTTCTTGCCGAGGTCCAGGGCGAGGGCACGCGTCAGATTGACCACGGCGCCCTTCGCCGCGTTATAGGGGCTCATGCCGCAGTCGCCGTCGGTTCCGGAGACTGACGCCGTGTTCACGATTGAGCCCCTGGTCTTTTGGAGACGGGGAAGTGCCGCGCGGCCCGTAGAACACGCCATCGACGTCGGCGACATCACCGTCCGCCATTTCTCATCGGTGATGGAAGCCGGGTCGCCTCCTTCATGGATGCCGGCGTTAATCACGATGACGTCCAGCCGGCCGAAGCGGTCGAGGACAGCCGCGACCATTTCGTCGATGGCACTCGAATCCGAAACGTCGGCAGCCTGAACCATTACCCGGTCGGCAGGCAGGCTCTTGGCCACCTTTTTCAGTGAGGCTTTATCGCGGTCGACCAAGGCCACCTTCGAGCCCTCCGTAACGAAGCGGCGTGCTGTCGCTTCTCCGATGCCGAAGCTGCTCCTGTGACGATGACGAGCCATGGAACCTGTCGGCCATGCGAGATGCTCCTGCTTCTAATCTCTCATAACCTTCGTCTCGGCGCGGTCGGATCCTAATTCTGGATCTGGCTCTTCAGGAACGATGTTCGAGACGATCGATTGTTGGACAAAACCCCGAAACGAAGGATTGGACCCATGGATCTGACCGGCAAAAAGATCGCCATTCTCGCCACGAACGGCTTCGAGCAGTCCGAACTGGAAGTGCCGCGGGAGCGCTCGAAGAAGGCTGGCGCAACGGTCGATGTCGTCTCGCTCGCCGCAGGCGAGATCAAGGGCTGGGACAAGAAGGACTGGGGACGACCGGTGAAGGTCGACAAGATGCTCGACGAGGCATGGGCCGCCGACTACGACGCGATCGTATTGCCCGGCGGGCAGATCAATCCGGATCTTCTGCGAGCCAAGCCCTAAGCGCTGAAGTTCATCAAGGATATTTTCGATGCAAGAAGATCGTCGCGGCCGTGTGCCACGCCCCTTGGCTTCTCATCGAGACCGGCATCGCGAAAGGTCGCAAGATGACCTCCTTCAAATCGATCAAGACGGATGTAGCGAACGCAGGAGCGAAGTGGGAGGACGCTGAGGTCGTCGTCGATCAGGGCGTCATCACTTCCCGCAACCCGGGCGATCTCGAGGCCTTCTGCGCCAAGATCGTGGAAGAGGTCAAGGAAGGTCACCCAGCGCAGCGCGGCCTGACGACGATGAAGAGTGTCAAGATATCGGGCAAGGCGGGTCCCGAAACCCGCGTCGTCATCCTCGATTCCGGGGAGGAAGCGTTCACGACGCTCACCAAGTTCGCGAACGACGCTGGAATCACGGCGGCGTCGCTCACCGCCATCGGCGCCTTTGAAAGGGCGACCGTTGGCTGGTTCGATTTCGTGAAAAAGACTTATAAGAAGATCGAGATCGCGGAGCAGTGCGAGGTACTGAGCGCGATCGGCGATATCGCGGTTGGCGACGACGGAAAAGCGAGCCTACACGTGCACGTGGTACTCGGTCTGGCCGACGGCACAACCCGCGGCGGTCATCTTCTCGAAGGAAAGGTTCGACCGACGCTCGAGGTTGTCGTGGCGAACACGCCAGCCTATCTCAGGCGTAAGAAGAAGCCCGAGCTCGGCATAGCGCTGATCGATATCGCGGCGGCGGAGGCTTGACGTGCTGAGCATTGACTAAAGCCAATTCGTGCCGGCTTGGCGGATACGATGCCTTTGTCGGCAGTCGTGAAGGAATTCCGCTAAGTCTCGTCTCTTCGATACCTCTCACGCGTGACGTCTTCGGCTACGCGATCCAATGCACGGTTTCGGAAGCGATAGCTGAGGACGCCGTAGATCAGCCGTGAGAGGTACGAGCGCTCCAAGGAAAAAGACGGCTTCGAGGCCCATCTTGCTCTACTTTCGATGACCTTACGCAGCACGTCGTTTGCGGGTTTTGGCTTAGGGGTGCCTACGCAGTAAAAATACTGGCAGCGATGCTTTACAAGCTGGGCCTCTTGCCGCGCAGTCGGAAACATCTGGTCGGGGCAGGCGCTAAACCCACCTACGATGTGGCGCTGATTATCCGCTCCATCACTTGATCGCATCGTATTGAAGGCGACGCGCTCCAGGTCGTTCTCCTCGAACCATCGTTCCGCGGCGTCCACCGTTGCGAAGACTTTGATGTGATCGACGCCGCCGACCTGCTTGGCGGTGTTCACGTACACGAAGGCGGGTCATTGGTCCCCCTTCAGCTTGCGGCGGCCCCAGTGGCGCTCTTTTACTGCAACGGTATCAGGGTCCTTGGCGTGAACTGAACTTTAGCCTAGCGTCGGAGCCGCCGAGCGGTCTGCGCAGCCGAGTGAACTGCAGCCGGAGAGGCGAGGGACCGCACCAAAGACGACTTGACGCTGGTGACGTGGTCACGCATCAGCATCTCGGCGCGCCAGGGCTCGCGACTAACGATCGCCTCGAAGATGCGATGGTGATCCTCGTGGCGACGACGGACGTCCCCTTCTTCGAAGGCCACGATGTTTCGCGGCGACGAGACCGGCACCTGCTGACAAAGGTAGACCATGTCGTTGAGGAGCCGCGAGCCCGCAGACGCATCGATCGTGACGTGGTAGCATGCATTGATCCGGCTGTACTCGGACCGGTGCTCATCCGTGATATGCCCGTTGTGAAGCAGGTCGTCGCCGTCCCGCAGTGCCTGTTGTAAGGTTCCGATCTCGCTGACGTTCAGCCCGCGCTCGGCGCTGAGCCGCGCCGCCAACCCCTCCAGCACGGCGCGAACCTCATAGGCGCTGATCACCTCGTCGATCGAGAATTCCCTCAGCGTGTAGCCGCGGTTTGGGGTGTAATCGAGCAGCCCTTCCGATGCGAGCTTCTGAAGCGCTGCGCGCACCGGCGTCCGCGAGACGCCCAGCAGCGTCGTCAGCTTGACTTCGTGCAGGCGTTCGCCGGGTTCGAATTCGCCGGCGAGGATTGCAGCGCGACGGCATCGAGAACGGACTCGAACCGTGTGGAGGAGGACGTTTCGGGGGCTGACAGGGCGGTCATTCGAATAAAAGTCCGAATCCCGACAGAGGAGAGCGCTTATGGCGAATGCAGGTGTCAAAGGCCGGCCGATCGCGCTGTGCAATCGTGTCGGCGATCGCCGACTTCGACGCTTACGACCTTGTCAGCATTGAAGGCTTATTTCTTGTCAGGCGGACCGCTCTTGTTTCCGGGAAGGCCCTTGACGCCCGAGCTGTCCTGCTGCTGGATAGCGGAGTTGGCAGCGCCAAGGGTAATCGCGTTTGCAGGCGGGCCGTTCAGGACTTTCGCTCAACCTTCCGAGCGGCGGTCCCCGATAGAGCCGCACAAGCGGTCAGATCCAGCACATCACAGGAGGGCGCATTGACGCCAAGCAAAAAATCGCTCCAACCGTTGCCGGAACGCTCGATTGTCGAAGCCTTCCTCAATTAACATTGCTGGTGCACCTTCCGAGCCGCTCTCCAAATAGTCGGCTTGTTTATTTGCGCGAACGTTTACGGGCGAACCCGGTTCGCCGGAAGCCACGCTCTCCTCGACCGTGGATCCGAGATACGGAACGAAAAATGATCTTACCGATTACATTGGTTGGTCCAGGCGGAGCGCGACGAGTGTCTTTGATGTTCTGAGTTTCATGAAGGAAGTTTTCACGGCGGAAAGTCAAATAGAACATCTTTTAGGACCCGGTTGGCGTGAGTAACGGGGTTAATCGGGTCGTTCTCCAGCCCCGTCTCGCATGGAGCTTATCCGGGAGACCTGCATGTTCGACTGGATTAAGGTTGACCCCCGACGGAAGAAGATCCGCAGGGATAGGCGATACATTGAAGCGCGTGCGCGACGCTTCTTAAGGAATTACTTGGCGGCGGATGAGACGGGAAAAGATCGATTCTATGAAGCGGTTGAGGGAGCCTCTGCCGCATGTCACCCGGGAATCGCTGATTCCAATGCAGCGGATGCGACCATTGCTGAAACCACTGCAGAGGCAGCACTTAACGTCGTTAAACGACGTGATCAGCGCGTAAAGGGCGGGGAGGAAGCTTGGACAGTATTCATCACCGACGCTTATGCGACAGTAGCCCTTGCATATCGCCGAGCGGCGGGAGCGTACTCTGTTGATTCGGAGATGCAGCGGTTGGGGACTGCGGCGGTGCACCTTCTTACGATCGCGACATCATACAAGACGGCTCAGCACACCATGAATTCTTCGAATGATGAAGCCCGTGACTTGCACTGAAGAAAGTGCAGCTGACATGTTCGCACGCGGACGTGCCGCCGCTGCAGCGGAGCAGATTACAACCCGTCCGGACCGCGTCCGGTTGATGCGTGAGGGAGCTTTGGCCGAACCTCCTCCCTCGTGTCTTTCAACGTTCAAGCGACCGGGTGCGCCTGTGGTTGTCGCCCATCCTCGACAAGTGGAGATAGGTAGGGTGAAAGACCCCGCCAATGCATCCTTTTTCGCCAGATACAATTGGGTAGCGCCAAGAGCGGAGAGAGATCCGATAGCCACTCGGACAGCCCCGCCTGTGAACAAGCAGCCGGCATTTAACTATAGCGAGCAAGCTGTTGTTGCTGGACCCGCTGAAGGAGCGCTTGGGACAAACCCTCTTCAAACTTAACCGAATACCAAACGCAATCACTACCAGAAGTTTCGCACGGGCCCGAACGCGATTTTTGGTCCTCAGTTGACGTTGGTGCGTGCTGATTTAATTTATTAGGTTAAGCCATCACCCTCAGCGATTTATATCTCCACCGGCCTGGGTTTCTGCAGCTCTTAACAGGAGAGGGCGGCCGCACAAAAAACCTCGGCTGGCGTTTCTAACCATGTGACCGAATCTCAGATAAAGAAAAGCCGCCCGAAGCCGGGCGGCCAGCTCTTAGTTGTCCAACTGCTTACTTCTTTAGGGCATCCGCCGCATCGCGCGCGGCATCTTTTACGTCGCCTGCGGCATTGTGTGCTGAGCCCTTGGCTTTATCCATCTTGCCTTCGGCTTCCATGCTCTTATCACCAGTGAGCTTACCGGCGCCTTCTTTGATGGCACCCTTTGCTTTATCAACGGCACCTTTCACGTGTTCGCGATCCATACCGTATCCTTCCCTGTGACATTAGGCACGACAACGGCTCGCTCGTGTGGCCGTTCCTATGGAACTATAGGTGTGGTTCAGCTAGGTGCCTCAGCTGAAGAAACTGCGGAGTCGTAAGAAGTCGCTGTTCGTGCGGGCGGTCTTGACTCAGGTGATCTCGATGAGGCCACAACTCGGTCGGAACTGCAAAGCCTGTAGAAGGCCAGTCTCCGAAGACGTAGCCTAGCGCCGCACAGCGAGCAGGTTCGAAGGGCCACTTGCAGCGCCGGACGCTCTCAACCATGGCAAATTGAGCATGTTCGAGTCCTAGGCCGAAGGCTGCGAATTCCTATTCCTCGATGGTGGGCTGGGTTCCCCGTAGGTTTGACATACCGCTCTTTGACGAAACCCTAACCCAGCTCAGCCTAGACATGTTGGTGCAGAGCGGCTCAACGGCGCGGCTGGGAGTTTTGGACGTCGTGCCCCTGCCAGTGCCGGTCACGCAAACATACCGGCAAGCGGGCGAGTCATGTTGCGGGACGAATCTTCGTCAGACGTGACATTCACATTGCGGCGGTGGGCTTGCTCTATCGAGGTGGCCTTCGGAACGTTGCACTGCACAGCATGTTGACGTCTCGCCGAGGGGGCGACCAACCATCCTTGGAGTGCCAAATGAGCAAGCGTAAACCAGCGACGTCAAAGCATACCCGCGGCCCGAAAACAGTCGCGATGGCCCAACGGTCTGCTCAGGCTATTGTCAGAAGCCCGAAAGCGAGTGCTTCGCCTTCCATTGCCGCAGACGCGAACCAACCTCCTGCAAAGCGTCCTCAGGTGTCCCAAGAAGACACCCTCGTTGAAAATTCGCCGCCGCCTTTTGTTGAAGCCTTCCAGGTGACAGAGAACGATTCAAGGAAAGAGATTGATTTTTTGTCGTCGGCCAGCGCAAACATGCGGGCTTATCAAGCGATGCTACTGGAAATGGCACAAGCCAACATGCAACTTGCGATCGAATACGCCCAAAGGCTGGTAACAATTAGGTCGCCCCTTGACCTTCCCGGCCTAGTTGCAGAGTTCACTAGCAAGCGGATCGCAATGTTCCGGAAGCATTCGGCAGAGATGGTCAAATTAGGTACCAAGCGATAACCTTCTAAGACCAAAGATCTAATGCCCCGTTCTTCTGAGGCCGAGGACTTATTAAATTGCGTGGCTCACTCCTTAGCTTGTACGCGCATGAACCGAGTGCAGTACCCGTAACCCACTGATCATTCGCTCGCTAGCCGACGCTCCGCGTGCTCTGCACGCGTTGTTGGCGTCGCGCTCGGTGAAAGGCCGCACGTTTCCAGCCTGAATCGCTAGCTTTCTTGCAGCCTTCCACACCGCCAAAGATTCGACCCGACCATCATCATGCTCGCTAGTGTCAGTCGATATCCCCATGCAAAGGCAGGGACCGACGGCAACTTTTCCTTGTTCAAGCGGCGATGCGCAGGCGCAATATCCCGCTGAGGTCGTAAGCAGAAGCTCGGGGAGGGGTGTCCGATTTTTCGGCCAGAACAGCCAAAGAAAACCGGCCGCCCCCGAAAATTCGCGCATCCACAATTCAGATTATGGGGTATCTTAGGATGCATTGTATTTTAACGAGCGAGCTGCGCGAAAAATGTGCCGAGATCAGCGCTCCGTATTCGAATAATAGTTCCTTCATGAGGCCGCTAGCAATCGATCCGATCGGCTCGGAGCGGTCTCCAATCGATCTTCGCGGAGGATATCGGCGCGTTGCTTGGCGGTGTCGCGAGGAGACGTTAGCGGCCGCTGGCGGCCCGATCCGCAGCCGCCTGAATCCGGATATTTTCGTAGACGGAGGACGCTCTCGTCGCCCATCAGAGCCGAGGGGGATGGGCCGCTGCGGATCGCGCCAACTTTCGTCCTCGAACTAATCTCGGAGCAGAACGTCGGGTTGCGGGTATCGAGCGGACTCGGAGGCTGGCTGCATGAGACACGTGGCCGCGGACGAGACGGCTGGCGAGAGCGACGCAGATCTGCAAATTCTCCGAGGAACGAGGCGTAAGGCCGCCTCAGTGGCGACGTCGATCATCATTTCCACCACTTCACTGAATAGGTTTGCCCGGTGGTGTTTGTGTCGCTGTTGTCACTGGTCGAGAAGGTGATGCCTGAGCCGGCCGATGTCGCGCACCGATATGCTCAAATTCGCAGCCAGCTATGGCGTTCGTCAAACTCGCACCAATCCGCCTTTGGTTGCGAGCTAATGAGCCCACGCCTTACACGCCGTGTGACCCTGGACAAATGCCAGAGGTCAGCTGCATGACCGAAGCTAGTTGGAACTCAAACGGCTTAGTATTGTTTTACCTCAACCCTCCAGCTATCGGCGGGCTGGATGGGACCCGAATGAAAAACTCAGACCGCTTCGATGCTGCACAATCCAGCGAGGGGCGTTATCGGCTTCTTGTTGAGGCTATCACCGACTACGCGATCTATATGCTGGATCGCGACGGGCATGTCACTAGTTGGAACCCGGGAGCGAAGCGCTTTAAGGGCTATGAGGCTGAGGAGATCATAGGGCACCACTTCTCGACATTCTATACGGAGACCGAGCGGGAGCAGAAAGTGCCTGCGTTGGCGCTGGAGGAGGCGGAGCGAACCGGACGCTTCGAGCGAGAGGGTTGGCGTGTGCGCAAGGACGGCACGCAGTTCTGGGCCCATGTCGTCATTGACGCGATCCGTTCGCCTAAGGGCGAGCTTGTAGGTTTCGCCAAGATCACCCGAGATCTGACCGAGCGAAGGGCGGCCGAGGCCAAATTACGCGAAAGCGAGCAGCAGTTCCGGCTAATGGTCCAAAGTGTGACGGACTACGCCATCTACATGCTGGACGTGGAAGGCAATGTGGCGAGTTGGAACGCTGGGGCCCAGCGTATCAAGGGGTACGGACCCGAAGAGATCATCGGTCGCCACTTCTCCAATTTCTATACGGAAGAGGATCGCGCCGCGGGCCTCCCGCGAACAGGCCTGCAGACCGCAGCCCGCGAAGGACGCTGGGAGCACGAAGGTCAAAGGGTCCGAAAGGACGGCACTCGCTTTTGGGCGCATGTCGTGATCGACGCGATTCGAGACGACGACGGGAAGCTCGTAGGATTCGCCAAAGTGACCCGGGACATTACAGAACGGCGTGAGGCGGAAGCCGCGCTCCAGGCGGCGCAAGCAACGTTGATCCGGTCCCAGAAGCTGGAAGCGATCGGCCAACTTACTGGCGGCGTTGCCCACGACTTCAACAATCTATTGCAGGTGATTAGCGGAAACCTGCAACTGCTCAGCAAGGACATCGCGGGTAATGGTCGAGCGGAGATGAGAGTCCAGAGCGCTCTTGCCGGCGTCGCGCGGGGATCGAAACTTGCTACCCAGTTGCTCGCCTTCGCGAGGCGCCAGCCGCTGGAGCCGAGGGTGGTGAACGTCGGTCGCCTGATCAAAGGCATGGATGAACTGCTGCGTCGCGCCATCGGCGAGGAGATCGAGGTCGAGACGGTCGTCGGCGGTGGGCTGTGGAACAGCCTCATCGACCCCGATCAACTCGAGAATGCCATTCTCAACCTCGCGATCAACGCCCGCGACGCCATGAACGGCGAGGGTCGGCTGACCATCGAGGCCAGCAATGCCTTCTTGGACGACGAGTATGTCCGCCACTACGATGATCTGATTGCGGGGCAATATGTGATGATCGCGGTAACTGACACGGGCATCGGCATTCCGTCAGATATCCTGGAGCGGGTCTATGAGCCCTTCTTCACGACCAAGGCGGAGGGCAAGGGCACTGGCCTTGGCCTTGCCATGGTCTACGGATTTCTTAAGCAATCCGGCGGACACGTCAAAATCTACAGCGAGATCGGCGCCGGAACGACGGTGAAGCTATACTTCCCGCGAGAAATGGCCATCGAGGATACGCTAGTTAGTGCCACCTCCGGTGACATCAAAGGCGGCGAGGAAACCGTACTGGTGGTCGAGGATGACGATGAAGTGCGCGAGGTCGCGGTGTCGATGCTCTCCGATCTTGGCTACCGCGTGGTGAAGGCGAGAGATGCGGTGGCCGCGCTAGCCATCGTCGACAGCGGCATACCAATTGACCTGATCTTCACCGACGTGATGATGCCCGGCACCCTGCGCAGCCCGGAGTTGGCGCGGAAAGCCAAGGAACGGCTGCCCAACGTCGCAGTCCTTTTCACATCAGGCTACACGCAGAACGCCATCGTGCACGGAGGACGGCTCGACCCGGGAGTGGAGCTTTTGGCCAAGCCCTATGCGCGGGAAGCGCTTGCGCGGAAGATCAGGCATGTGCTTGCCAACTATGCTCAACGGCGTCTCGCGGCTACGGAATCGCGTCAGCCCACAAGCGAAGACGCCGTCAAGGGTGCGACCGTGTTGCTCGTCGAAGACGACGAACTGATCCGCCTGACAGCAACGGAGATGTTGAACGATCTGGGCTGCAAGGTGCTGGAGGCCAGCTCCGCCGAAGAGGGGTTGAAAGCCCTGGATCAGGCTGCCGTGGATATCCTCGTGACCGATGTCGGCCTCCCCGGAGTGTCCGGCCTGCAACTCGCAAAGGACGCCCGCTCGCTGCGACCCGACTTGTGCATTGTTGTGGCGACAGGTGACAGCGGGATCCAATCCGAAGCCGAGCTCTTGGACGCGGTGCTCGTCGTGAAGCCCTACGCGCCGGAAACTCTGCGCCGCAGCCTCGAAAATGCGCTGCAGGCAAAAGCGCGACCCTAAACAGGTGTCGACGGCGCTTGCAGCGGCAGCGTCCAAGCTGCCGAAATTGCGAAGCTCAATGGAGATTTCCCGATGACTTCGGAACATTGGTTAGCGCATTCTGTATTTGCGCTCGATTGGGGCGACAGGCAGGCATTCCGTTGAGGTAGATTGATCTGGGCCGGCTTTCGTAGATTGGCAACTCGCAGAGCATTCAGGCTCGCGTCCGATGATCAATGAGCTCGTTCCGCACAAAGTTGTCCTGCCCGAAGCACCGCGCGGACAGACCACGCTGCGCAGTCCGTCCGCATGCCGAAGCTTCACGGTCGCGCAGGTGAGCTCCCGACATGCCGAGTAGGCAATTTAAGGTCGGAGTGCTCCGCGAACCGCCCATTCGATCCGGCCGGGCCGCTTAAGCACCACGCCCGGGCAAGCCATAGCAGCAAAGACGTCCGGATCGTCGGTCTCCTTGGCGAAGCCTTGATGGAAGAGATTGTTGCCGGCACCTCACGCCACTAGCGCCATCTTCATGGACAGCGTGGCAAGCGCGCGATCGTAGAATCCCAGCCGACCTGGCCAGTTTGCCCTAGCTAGTCGGCTAAGGGCCATGTGTGGACGGCTCCGGGTTGGCAAGAAGAATCGTCACTTTGCAGCATTGGTCGGAGCAGCCATGTGTTCGGCCTGTTTACGCGGTACGCATGACCGCTGGCCATAATGCCCTCCGCGGATCAGGTCCCGGTCAATAGCACGCATTCGACGATGCTGTGGCCAAAGTGGGTTGTCCTGATCGCGGGATCGACCGGGCGCTGCATTAGTGCTGTTCGCCCTTCCAACCGTTACGTCACACCCGGATGACCGGCTGTGAAATCGTTCACGCCGTAAGAGCGGCGGGTTCCTTGTAGGTTCGCTCCTGGCCATCATCGCCCATGCCATCCTGGCGAGCTTATTGGCGAGTGCGATCGCAGCGACCTTGGTGGGGCGTCGCGCCAACAACGCGGTGAGCCAGGGTCGATGGCCCGTGCGATGGATCTTGGCATAGCGGATCACGGCGAGCGCGCCAGCTGTAAACAGGCTGCGCAAATAGCGATCGCCTTGCTTGCTGATACTGCCAAGCTTGTCCTTGCCCCCGCTCGAGTTCTGCTTCGGCACGAGCCCAACCCAGGCCGAGAAATCCCGTCCCGATCGGAAGGCGTTGGCATCGGCAACGCTCGCGACCAGCGCTGTTGCCAGCGCCGGCCCGACGCCCGGGATAGCGTCCAGCCGTTTACTCGTCGCACTTGATCGATGCCAGGCGATGATGCGTCGGTCGAACTCAAGGATTTGGACCTTCAGGGCCCGCAATTGGCTGCCGAGAGCCGCAAGACACGCGCGGGCCGCCTCTGGGAGCCGGCGATCAGCTGTATCGGCCACGACTTCCAGCAACTGCTCGACACCCCTGCGCCCGACGGGGGCGACAATCCCGAACTCGGCAAGATAGGCGCGGATGGAGTTGATGACGGCAGTCTGCTGGCGGATGAACAGATGGCGCGCTCGATGAAGCATCAGACAGCTCTGTTGCTCGACCGTCTTGGTCGGCACGAACCGCATGTTGGGTCTCGTGACCGCCTCGCAAATGGCCTCCGCGTCCGTGGTGTCGTTCTTCTGCCGCTTGACGTAGGGCTTCACATAAGCCGGCGGCATCAATCGCACCGTATGCCCCAGCGCCTGCAGCTCGCGGGACCAATGGGCGATGACGCACAAGCTTCAATCCCCACCAGACATGGCGGCAGCTCCTGGAAAAATGCCAGGACGTGCCAGCGCCTCAACCGACGGCGGATGACCACCTGGCCGGCTGCATCAACGCCATGCACTGGAAAGACCGACTTCGCGATATCCAGGCCGATTGTCGAAATTGACTGCATCGGATGCTCCTCCGAATCGTGGGAGCTTCAAAACGGGGCCCACTCCTTGGCGCTCTCGCGCCGGTGGAGGAGCCGTCCACAGCATCACTTGCGGACCTTGCCCAAATTGACGCTCCTCCTGGTCTGCCAAGGCTTCAGTCCTGCATCAGACTGCGTTTCCTCGGAGCATCTATTCAGGGGGCAGCAGCTGCAAGCTATGGTGGGAGGGCGCGGAGTCCGAGCAACCCTGTCCAGGTGTCCGCCGAGGGGCCGTTCGCCGCCGCGAAACCGCGGCTTTCCAATCCAGGGTTACCCGTCTTCATTAGCCACGCGTGCCACGACAGCAATGCTGCAACAGATGGAGCCGTTCCTAATTTCCAGCCGGGCCCGCCCGGCACCACCTTGGCGGCGGTCGGCAGGCAGAATTCGAACGCTGTACGCATAGAGCTGAAATAGGGGCGGGAGCGGATTTTTGAAGTCCTCATATCCAGTCCCATTGTAGGAACCAAATTCAGCGCATCATTGGCGCCACCAGAGGCGCCAGTATGGCCGTAAACGTCGTGGAGACATCGTAGAGACTCCGCGGTGTTCGTCATCGGCGAACGGCATGTTCACCAATGGGACATGGGCATTTGTCGGGATGCCATCCATACATCGAGCGGGGCGCCAGTTGATCGATCATCGCCGCGACGCCACGCGCCGTGCGCAGGTGAGTCAGCGGCGAGCTGGCCGTGCCGCGCCACATTGCGCTGCTTGTCAACCTGATGCTCGACACAGGCACCAAGCCCGAGGAGCTGCAGCCATGAGCGACCAGACTTACCACGTCATCATGGCAGTGCTCTTTGTCCTCGTGAGCGGCGGCTATTTCTTGGAAGCAATGCGCCAGCTCGACCTCGATGCCTGCGGCGCGAACGACTTCCGCTATGCGCAGGTTCTCGCTGAAAAGCTCATAGGCTGGGCCCTCATCACGGCGTTATTCGCGTGGCTGTGGCTCTGAACCAGACGCCCGCTGAAAATGCCAAAGGCCCCAGGGGGACCTCCGGCCTTTTTCAATCTCCATAGGAACGGGCAGGGAGGGTGTCGAGTCATGACGGGCTCGCGGTGAGCGGCTGGAATGTGGCGTCGGACTTCGTGGAGATGAATTATGCGTTCCTCGCCGTTGATTGCTCCTCAGGTGGAGCGGGACATCTACATGTGCTCGATGACTACGGCCATCCGCTCGGCCGGGTTTGGCCCGAGACCGACGAGGAGCACACCGATCTGGAGACCCTACTGCGCCACCTCATGGAGGGGCAGTGTTCCAACCCCGTCCAGATCGTCGGCTTCAACGTCGGCGAAGGCTGGTCGCGTGATGCCTCCGAGGAGATCGCCGAGGAGCTGCAACAGCGCTGCGCGTGGAGCGGCGAGGTTCCGGGCTGCCTTAAGGAATTTTTTCAGCGCCACGTGGGTGAGACCGCCATCCAGCTTATGCTGCCCATTGACTCAGCGCGTCGCGTGCTGCTTAAGCACCCGATTTTGTTTCTTCAATTTGATCGGGCTCAACGACGATCCGTGTTCCCTAGGAATTCTATCCTCGGCCGAGGCTGCAGGGATAGGGACGAAAGCGTGGATCATTTCACTCATGCCAAGCGCCTCGGAGAGCGCGCCGAGGAATTTCGCCGCATGGCCGATGATCCGCAGCTTCTTCGGCTGGCACATCGATCCGAACGACTACAAGTTCGATCATCGTCTCCTTGATTACCTGATCGCGATCGGGACGTGGCGCCGGCGTGCCGATCTTTTGGCGATCGGCTGCCGCCAGCGGCGGCGCCTCCTATATCGATCTGCGCCGCCTCTTAAATCGATCTGCCAAGGCCCTAGACACGCGAAAGCAAGTCCGAAAGGGCCGGGTGTTTTTGTTGCAGGGAATACCCCATCAACTGCTTCCCCGCCCATCTGATGTGCTTCAGACGCCAGTTGCTCTGGCAGAAACGGTTGGAGTGACGGCGCTCACGCGTCCCGCGAAGAACGCAGTCAGTGCGCCCAGGAGCAGGGCGAGAGCACCAAACAAGGCGCCCTGCGATACACGCTTCGCCGCAGTATCGGCCGCCCGCTTTGCTTGCTCTTTTGTGTTGGTCACCATCTGCTTGTATTGCTGCTGGTATTGAGAGACCTGAGCCTTTGCCTCGTCTTGGGGGATATTCTGCGCCTTGGCCAATGCTTCTGCAGCCTTCTCGTTAGCGGCAGCCTGTTGCGCAGGGTCCCCGGTTAAAGCCGCCCGAACAGCTGTCGTCGCGGCGTCACGCAGTGCTGCGGGATCCTGTCCGCCGGACGCGCTCCGTACTTTGCTTTCGATGGCGGCCATTGGATCGCTAACATTATTCAAGGACGGCGCTGCGGTCTGAACCGCCGTTTGGATTGAGCCGCCCAAGGCTTTACCTGCTCCCCCTAAAGCAGAGGACGCCGTGCTGACGGCGCCACCGACCATGCCGGAGGCAGCTGAGGAGAGAAGATAGACTACAGTGAGTGTCGAGACCCCCCAGGATATTAGTCCGTGATAAGCGGTGGTTGAGTGCGACGCCTTTCCGGAAAGCCGTCCAGCAATATAACCGCCGAGCGCCGCGGCGAGTATTCCCGAAACCACAAACCAAATACCGGCCCCTACCGACATCGAGCCGGCGCTAGGCGCATCGCCCTGGGCGATATCGAGCGTCGATAGACCTACCCCAAGCCCCACCATGTTGAGGATCATCTGCATGACAAGCCCAATCACCGCGCCCGCGAAAACAGCGCCCCAGGCCACCTGGTTCAACGCAATCGTGCGTATGTCGTCGGCGGGGGCGACTTCGCTGAGCCGGGGAGGGGAACGATGATTTTGGCGCGGCGCTTCGGTTGAGTAAGCCATGGTGTTCATGCCTGCTATGAAGGAGGAGGTTCATGCGCTAACCCGGCGTTTCATCATGACGTTCCTAATTTGAGCCGTGACATTTTTCCGGAGCACCACACTCCAACTCTTGGTCTGCGGCGTAAGCGATACAACCCGTTTGCTTGCTGGCGTGCATAGTGTTGCGGACCTGCCGAAGGCCTACTCCTCAAAAGAGGTAGTCAAATGACGCGGTGACTACTGTTGGCATAAGACCTGCAGTAGGAATGCCTCGACTGCGTAGCTCTGAAACCCGCCGCCAAAGGCGACAAAGGAGCCCACGAACGGCCTGAGCAACACCAATGCCGGCCAACGCCTCACACACCACCTTTGGTCGCACCTTATGCGAAGCCGTTATTCATCGATGTGCTGAGCATGGCTCCGCCAATCCCTTCATCGCCGATCATCCTCAGCGCCAACCCAACGTTCCGCGTGCTGCCACTTTCCCCGAGTGCAATGTGAGGCTCCGTGCGCGACTACTGCTTGCGAAAAATTTAAGAACGATACGTCGAAGCTCGCGTTGAGGCACGTCCCATAGAGGAGGCAATCATGCAAGGACAATGCGTAGTAGCAGTATACAATTCTCGCAACGATGCGGAGCAAGCGTACCGTGCTGTGGTCGGTTCAGGAGTTCCATCAGACCATGTTAGACTGAGCAATCAGCAGCCTTCGCAGGTAGCAAGCTCTGAACGAGTAAGCGCCAGCTCTGGTGGAGAGAGCATCTGGGACTGGCTATTTGGAAGTGATGTGTCGGAGGACGACCGCCGAGTTTACGAGGGCCATATGGCAAAAGGTGGTGCCGCTTTGTCAGTGTTGGTGGACTCACCTTCAATGGCTGACCTCGACCGTATCGAAGGGGTGCTACAGCAGTACAATCCTGTTGAGATCCACGAAGAAAACAGTGATAGCTCCTCGGCAGTCGGAAGCGGCCTATCAAGAAGCGCGGTGGGACAACCAGGATATGGCGCTCAAGACGTAGAACGCGAGAAAGTCATCCCTCTACCCGAAGAAGAACTGAAGGTCGGCAAGCGGGTCGCGGAGACGGTCAAGCATATACGGACCTATGTGGTTGAGGAGCCCGTGCAAAAGGACGTGCGCCTACGCGATGAGCGGACTGTCATCGAGCGCCGTCCCGCCACGGGAGCTGCGACAGGGCAGCCCATGGAACGCGAATACGAAGTGCGAGAATTGCATGAGGAACCCGTAGTCCAGAAAGACGTTCGAGCCCGGGAAGAACTCGTCGTTCGCAAGGAAGCGACCGAACGTACCGAAAGGATCGACGACACGGTGAAGAAAACCAAAGCCGACATCGACAAATCTGGACGTTAGGTTCCGGCTCCCCTGGCAGCACAGCAAGTCGATTTTCGGCAGCAATGCGTGGGGGCGGCCCGCCCTCACTCGTCGAAAAATCTTTGAACCGCGGGTCTTTGACGGTGTGCTTGTTCTCGTGGCCGAGATAGCTCGCAAAGCTCGCGTGTCGTTCCCTTTCCCTGCAAATTTCAGGCTCGCATCTTTTGAGAGCGCAATTGCCCCGGCGAGCGTGGCATGACTCGCTACGTGAAGCCGCCCCAGGACCCGAGCTAAGCCCGACCATGCTTGGGGCGGTTTCGTTGGCCGGTCGGTGGTACCGGACGGGCGCCGCTACTTCCGGAAGGGACCGTCCCTCTCATCGTGACCGCCGGACCGACCAAGAAACATCGGCACCAGTAGGCGGCCCCCGACGAGCAACGAGAAAAATGTGCCGAGGCCGAGCGCGATCCAACCGTGCTTGCCAATCTCAACCCCCATTGCATCCCAAATTGAAAAGGCCCCGACGCAGGCCAAAATCACGACGAGTGCCGAAGAGGCGAGCAGATAGATTTCGCTCTTTTCGAGGGGTTCCATGGTCAGTCCCTCCTGGCTGCTTCCCGAACAACAGGCTGCGCCATTCGCCGTTCCTCATCTCAGCAGCACGACCGCCTATCCTACAGCCGCCCACCGGGAATGCCGAGTTTTCCCGACAAACCGGCTCCGAAAATGCACGGGGGAAGTCGCTTCGCGGCTGCAAAGTATTTGATGTCCGGCTCGGCTCCGCTAGCGCGCAGGCGAATTGCCGCGCTGCGGGGGGACGCCGACGCGGTTCGGAACTCTGCAATCATTGCGCGTACTGCCAGAATATCCTCGTAACGGGAGACGTTGCTTCGATTCATCGCGGGGCTGGGGCGCTGATGTCATGCGAACGGACGATGACCGCCCTCGCTTCACTGCTCAGCATTTCGCCAACCCGGCTTGCTCTTTTCCAGACGCTCATCGTGTCTGCGAACCGGCCTACGCCGCCGGCGCGGATGCGACTTCTACAGCCGCTTCGATGAATGAGAGACTACCAATGCACCCGTTGCAGGCCGACTTAGACGACAGCTCCAAAGGTTCGGAACGACGGCCATTCATTTCGGTCGCGATCCCAACCTTTCGACGTCCTTTTGGGCTGCAACGCGCGATGGAAAGCGTGCTGCAGCAGGACTTCGCCGATTGGGAAATGGTGATCAGCGACGACGAAGGGCTAGTGGGCGAGAGTTGTCGCCTCTTATCCGAATATGTCAGCACAGAACCGCGCATCCGAGTCGTCGAGAACCGCAGAGGCCGTGGTCAGGTCGAGAACACGAACAATGCGATGCTTGCGTGTCGCGGTCCCTGGATCAAATTGTTGCATGACGACGACTGGCTCGCGCCAGGGGCGCTTACGTCTTTCGCGAGACTTGCGTTGGCCTACCCCGCCGCGGCATTCATCACCTCCACAAGCCATCTGGTTCAAGACAAAGGCATAAAGTACCGGCAAGGGGGTGAGATTTACGTGTATTCGGGCCAACAGTGCCTGACTGATCTCTATTTGGTGGGCAAAACGCGGTCGCTCGGAATTGTCCCATCGACGCTGTTGGTCAATAGCAACGTCGTCAAAGCCGGCTGCCTGATGCGAAACTACAAGTCGATAAGTTGGGGGGTCGACCAACTGTTCTTCATTGATCTGGCCTGCCATGGTGACATGGTAGCGATAGACGATGGTCTTATCTTTTACGACATGACCAACCACCCCTGCATCACGGCAGACGGGTCGTTCACTCACATTGACCAAGAGACAGTCGATCTCAAACGCCTCACTTGGAGCCTTTTGGAAGATAAAGGAGAACTTCCCGATCCTGAAGCGGTCGTGCGTGCGTTGCGGGTTGCTCGACTACGCGGACGGATCGGCCGGCAGCCACTCGGCGCAACGATCCGTGACGCAATCCAAATCCTGCGCCCCTCGGTCCTGATGGCTCTCAACAAGATCATCCGAGCTTGGGTGCGTGCACCGGGTGCGATTTTATTGGTGCTTTCTTGGGGAAACGCTCTGATCTGATGGCGCACATAAGCAGGCCCGCTCGTTACGCGCCAGCCCGATAATGAGTACGCGCCGGCCCGGCTGTCGTTTTGCTTAAGCCCGGCTCAAGCACCTACACCTACACCTTTAATAACTACTTCCCCCTGTCCCCCATAGTTGGGTGTGCTGGAAACCTGTCTACGCATCCAGGTAGAGATGCACTGTTATTGATCCACAGCGCTACAAATCGCTGTTAATTGCGCCTGGCTGGCCCCAGGAACATCGCGGCTTTTTGCCAAATTTTCCCGCCGCCCTTGAGACTCGTCGAGGGTAACTTCCCTGGCTCATCCGAGCCGCACCGCGGCGGCTAGGTGGGTTGCGTAGGCGCGACCGCCCGACGAAAGGTCTCGCAACAGTTCCTTCACCCTGATCTAGGAATGCGGCCGAGTGGGCAACTGCGGGAGATCGCTTCGCGTGGAAGATAGCGCTAACCCTCAGTTGCCTCGGATGCGAGATCCGTGAAGATGTCAGGCATAACTTTCGATTGTTTACAATCCTCCCCAGTTGGGGCTCCCGTACCTAGCCGTGATGATTTCACCGGACGACAAAATCGTAGCGGTGCCGTTCGAAACTCTCGCAGAGGCCGAAAACTACAACATTGAGAGCGCTGCCAAGACGAAGCGCTATGCGCCCGCGCGCAGTCGCGAATGACGCCCGCCATCTTGGGGCAAGCCCCTCCAACTCCGCCGTCCCCACAAACGCGCCCCGGTGCGGCTGAACCTTTTCGCTGCCCATCTCTTAATAGATATCCGGGATTTTGCTGATTCCTCCCGGGGCTGGAAGCCGCCGCCCGCGGTAAATTTAAGTGGGCGGCGTTTTTGCTTTTCTAAGCGCGCCACGCAACGAAACGGCCTCGCGCATCGCCGGGCTGGCACCGGATGCTGAGGCCGTTCGGCGCAGCCGAAACAGCGCGCATTGCCGGTTATTCCCGATCTTCGAGGGGGCGCAACACGGGATTGCGGGTGTCCTAAAGAGGAGCGCCCCAGCGCCGTGTCACCGGACGCGCTGGGGCAAGTTGACGGTCGAATGCCTCTTGTGTGGGGCTTGGGAAAAACGTTGCACCGCAGGGACGTTCCTAGCGAGCGACCGCAGAACGAAAAAAAGGCCCCGCCAAGCGGGGCCTTTGGGGTAGTCGACGTTGCGTTCCTTGGAGTGCTGGAGTGCTGGAGGGCATGGAGGCTCATCACCATCATCAACGTGACAAAGGGAGCCGGTTCCGTCCATTAGGAACAACGGCTCCGCGCCTTGCATCCGCAGTGTTCGCCGCCGATTCCAAAAGCTGGACTAATATTGGAACCAGTAGCGAGAAACGCGCGTCGCCACCGCCTCCATGCGACGCCGCAGCCACCTTCGCGCTGGCTGTTGTGGAACGCGGCCGGCGCTGTAGGATTCTGACGCATGCCGCGCTATTTCTTCCACGCCCCCACAAACGCCGCGAACTCGACCGCGAAGGCTATGAGCTACCTGACGAGCACGCCGCTTGGTCTGAAGCCACGGTAACGGCTGGGCAGATGCTCCAATGCCTCGGCGGCAAGCTCACACCCACCGCCAATTATGGCGGATGGAAGTCGTGGACGAGCCCCGAAACACGCTCTATGTCCTGCGTACTTTATGCCGAGAAGCGAACGTAAGCCTTGGCTCAATCGGCGGCTTTATGGCGCTGTCGATGCTGGGGGCGGCCGAACCTTCGCGATGGTGTCTAGTAAAAAAACCACAGCGCGATGATGATGAGCGATCCCAGAAACATCACCGACACCACCACTGCTCCGAGGCAGCCACCACTCTGGTTCAATGCCGACCTGCCTCACACCCTTAGCCTCATTAGGCAAACAGCTTGCCTGCGTTGGACAGCTCGCACCGCGAAGGTGTTGACCAGCAGCATCAGCCGCAACCTTTCGACTATCAAGACTTAACTGGGTTTATCCTTTTTGATCTAAATCAGCGGTGGCGCTGGCGACCCGCGCAACCGTCAAGTCATGGTTTGGCTCGGTGCCGTTGATTCACATCAAGCGCGGATTAAACGATAGCTGAGGCTGCGGTTAGAACACCACGACCCAAAAAGCGGCCACCGCACCCAGCATCGCCAGTACGATGAAAAGACGATCTTCCCACCAGAGTGTGAAAACGGAAAAGCATTGTTGTGATCCGGGGCCTCCGATGGCGATTGATGAGATCCTTTTTTACGCGATGGTGCTCACCGCTATCGGTTTCACGTGGTTGTGGTTCATCGAGCAGAAGAAAAAGCGAAAGGCGCTTCGGCACAAGGAGATTGACGACCTCCGCGACCGATATTCCTCTGCCTAAATTGCGCGTGGTTTCGCGGGCGAGATTCTACGTGACCCCTCGATAGCCCGGTCAGCTCGCCCACCGCTCTGCCGCATCGGCGATCTCGTCGGAGGAACTGTTCTGCAATCGCGCAAGCAACCGGGCCCTCTGCTCGGACACTTGCTTGGCGGTGCCGCCGCGCCGCTCCGCCAGCTGCGCGTCAGTCTTCCCGGCAGCTTAGCGCCTCAATAATCGCTTCGCACGCGGACTAAGCAGGTCGGGCATCGGACTCTCCTTGATAACCACGCGCATTTTGCAGCGCCGTACTTGATCAGCGCGCGACAGCCTCAAGCGTCCGGGAGGCGGGGCGGACGCTGGGGCCGCGAGCGGGCCCAGCGCACCGAAGCGAGCTTGTCCCTCACCCTTTGTTTCATCTGTTCACTTGTATACCAAAGGCGTCCCGCCCTAAGTCTATTCTCATCCGGCGAGGGCCGCCGTGAACGAGCGAATGTTCATCGTGCTAATTATCTTGGTGGGCATGACTACACCGGCATTGATCATCCTTACACTGCTCTATCAGTGACGCAGCGCGCGACGGCCCCACGCGTCTCCGGGGGCTGTTGGGACAAAGGAGGCCGGGGACGCTGGGGCAGCGAGCGCGCTGCTTGTCCAGCGCACCGACGCCATCCTCCGCTTTCGGCGCGCTCGCGCTAACAAATGATACGTCGCCACATTAAATTCCCGGGGAGCTTCAGTAGGAACGCGGGCCCTCGACCCGCATTGGCATCGCGCTTCGGGCCAGTATCACAACGCTTGCTCGAAGTGCGGCTCCAGCTAGCAGCAGGCACCGTAGGCTGGCGCCGCCCTTTCAGCAGGTGGACGTCATGACCGTCCCGACACTTCGGAAGCAGAGATGTCTTACACCATCGGATTCCGCAAGCGAAGCAATGTCGCGGTTTTAACGACCGAAGTGCCGACGGCCAACCATGCGCTTGCAGTCATCGCAACCGTCGAACAGTCCGTGGGCAAGCTCGACTTCATCAGGTCGCCGCAGGAAGGCGAGATAGGCATCGAAATGCTTAGAGTGTTGGCGAAACAAGAAGCCGAGGAAATGTCTCAGACACCCGTTTGAGGCGTCTATCGTCGGTGCGCGGGCACACGCTCTGACGACCAGCGCTTGGTTGCGAGTGCCGCTGGTGATCAGCGCCTCGATTTCGCGGCCTTCTTTTTTGCTGATGTTTTCGAGGTCTTCTTAGCGACCTTCTTTGATTTCCTGGGCGCAGTGTTCTTGGCCGACTTCTTTGCGGACTTCTTGGCAGATTTCTTTTTGGTGGCTTTTTTGACTGCTTTCTTCTTCGCGGCAGCGTTGGCGACTGTTGCCGCCACCTTCTTGACTGACTTGGGGATGCGTCTAGCCGCCGCCTTTTTTGCTTTGTCCGCCACCGTTTTCACGGCGGTCTCGGCCAGCACTCCGGCCGCGTTGGCAGCAAGGTCGGTCATTTGGTCGATGATCGGCTTCTGCTCAGAAGAGTTTTTGGCCTGAACTTGAGGCGGTTGCTTTTCGGTGTCCATGAGGCGTCCTCCAGAATCGCTATATTAGCTCAATTCCATTCAGTTAGCGCTCCGTATCTGGGACGCTCCCTTCGTTCTACGGTCGCTCGCTTGCCCATCGGGTTTCCCCGAGCCCCACACAAGGGGCGGCTCGACGAAGGACTCGCCTCAGCGCGCGTCAGGCAGGGGCGCCACCTTTTCCACACAAACGACGCGCAGACTCATTGTTGCAGGTCGCAAAAAAACGGCCCCGGCACAACCCGCCGGAGCCGTTGGAGGCCTCGACGGTAATGGGGGGCCGCCAAGGCATACTAAGGTCTAGGAAGATTCGGCAGTGGGGTCTGTATGCCTTTGGACATAAGCGGCGCCATTGGTCGCAGTCTCGGAGTGACCGACGCGCCGTAGCCCGCGACGACTACGAGCCAGACCAGCGACCCGATTCGCGGATGGTAAGAACGTCGCGCTGCCGATTGGCTGTTATTCGACATAGATCAATTCGTGGCGGGCGGTTCGAACTCGTGCAGCACAGCGCCGTCTTGATCGTGGACTATCACTTTGCGACCTGTATCGCTCACGAGCTTCCGACCGAGCGACAGCGCCGTCTCCATGTCCGGCAGGTCGAGCGAGATCAAGGAGTTCGTTCGGGGACCGGTCCCGATGATCGCGATATTTGCCTTGCTGTTAGACATAGCCGCTCCCTTGGGTTTGACGGGAAGCGCTACGCGCAATCTCACACCGATGTCTGCCACGGTCCGCTCGGTGATGACGGTCAACTGCCGGTCACCCATTGAGTTGCTATCCGAACGTCAAGTTTTGCTTACCGTGCAGCTATATGACCGATCTGGAAGCGAAGTTTGACGATCAAGACAGGCCGATCTCGTCGCGTACTTCGATTGCCAGGTTTCGCACTTCGGATCCGGGCAAAACATCCCATAGCATGGGACGCCTCCACTTTGACCTCGTCGAAGGTTTCGAACTCTATTCCGACGTCATCGGCAATGAAGTTCTGGTTGTCTCTGGTGTCGAAATAGTACCGCGGCATTTTTGACGAACGATGGTGGGCTGGTCTATTCCTACGAAAGCGGCCCGCTTCAAAATGAAACTAGGCCACAACGCCCGGGCACAGACCAGACTGACAGGACGAACGGCGACAAGGCGCAAAGGCATTCGGCGCGCCGCAGGGTGGTTCCAGCCCCCACTGCGGCCATCCCGGACAGCTATCGGCTGGTATTTAAATCGCGCCGGTGTTCTCACAGTTTAGCGGCGGAGTATGGCCGCTCAGGAACCAGCGACCTCAGACACTGTTACGGCTTTGCCGGCTCGCCGCCGAGCTCGCGGAGCGGCCCCGACCTATCCCCGCAATCACCCCTGCAGTCGGGGCCGACTCTCCGCCTTTGGCACGCCATAAGGTAAAAACGATCAATGAAGGTTTTCATCTACGTGAACACCGCTAAGCAGGTCGGTGACGTCGAGCATCTCAAGGTCTTTGCGACCGAAGACGCTGCCAAGGATTGGCTCGATGAGAACGATCCCGAGGGGGTAGCGTTCGAGTACGACGTGATAGGCCCGCCGGCGCGAGTGGGGCCATCTTCCCGCCGAGAGGAAGCCGCCAACTGAGGCGGCCTTACAGGCGCGGCGCCAGGTAGTCGAGAAACTTTGAAAAAACCGTTGAGGGCGAGAGCGGTTACAGCCACGAAAGCGACAATCATCGTCGCCCATTCGCGTTTGGAAAATAGATCGAAGTCGAACATAAGGAGCCCTTGCCGAAGAGCTAGCCCCGAGAATGTATAACCGTTTCCTGCCGAGGCGGCCTCGCTATCTCATCTTCCCAAACTTGCCTGTGGCACCTCCGACTTTCAAACACTCGAACGCTTTGTTTCTCGCGGGGATCGAATGCCGAAAACGCAACAGCCAACTTCTCATGGCAATGGGGACATGATGCGGGCCTCGGTCTTGCGGTTCGGGAGGAACTTCTTTGCCTGCGTCTGTCATCGTTGGTCCGCACGTTCCCGTTCATGCGCGCGCGAACCGAACCAGTCTAGAATACTCCCGGTCCGCCGATCCAATTACGGATTAGCTGGCACAGGATCAATTCAAGGCGCATATTCGGCGCGTGAGAAGAGAGGACCAGAGGCGCTGCAAGTGCGGTGCGGTTTATCGCCGTACCGAACGCATGGCCTGCGAGCGAGAGTTCAGTAGTTTCGAGTGCGCCGTCTGCGGCGAGACAATTGAAAAATGGCATTCTGCTCTGGTCCCAAGCTACCGCCTGATAATCGGACCTATCAGAGAACCAAATGACCCATCATCCCAAACGCCCTAGACCCCCAACTTCCTAAGTCCAAATCGAGGTCGTGAGCCGCTGCCGGTCGCGCTTCCTGTGCAATCGGCCTTTCACACCCACGACAGGCAGTAGCTCGCGCTCGTGCACCGGATCGAAATCAAAGGTGCAATCCGATGATAAACCGAATGGCAAGGAAGGCGCCGCCGGCGACAATAGCCGTCGCACCAATCGCCAGCACCACTCTCCACTCGTCCAATCGGCGCCTCGCACAAAAAAAACGGCCCCAGCATCGGGCCGGGGGGCATGATGATGCTGGGGGCCTCCGGACAGGCTCTCGTCTTGGGACAGAGACCGTCGCGGAACACAAGCCGTGCTCCGTCCGGACGTTCCAGCCCAAGTCTTAATCTCTGTTGCTGTGGCTGAATCGCCAAATCGGTATCTCCTTTTGCACACCCAAGATCGTCAGCCCGCGCAACGGAGCCTCTACGATTGGGCGCGATGTCCCAGGCAAAATGCGTCATCAAGCATGTGACTTGGCTTCCAGTCACGAACTAGCGGCCGCACGCGCCAACGATGACACGGAGACTTTGAAGGGGCCGAAGGACCACCCTGACAGTCTTCGGGGTGCGGTCCTATGACTGTCGTACGTATGTCGGCTGGTTTTTGTTGGCAGCGGTGCTGGTGGCTACGCTGAGCATAAAGAAAAGGCCATTGTGTTGAGCGGTCGAGGCATCACCAAGAAGGTTAGCGATCGCGTCGGCAGCGCACGCTAGAAGCGCAATCCAGCCGAACAACACACACCAAGACCGAACCGCGCGATACGTGATAGGTGCTATGGCCCCGCGTAGCACGGCTCCAGCGATAGAATCATCCATACCACCCCCAAAGCGCTGAAGATCGACAGCAGGACAAAGCCGAACCGATATGAACGTTCCGCCCAATCCATAAGCGGCCCTGCTTATGCAACCTGTGGTGACGCTATATCGTGCTTGGTTGTGTGCGAAAAGAAAGCGACATTGACCTAAGCGACTTTTCGGCGACCGCTCGCAACACCCACGACCGGCAGTAGCTCGCGCGCCGACGGCCGACCCCTTAAAAGACCGGGCCAACCTCTTTTAAGCCGAAGTGAGTGCCCCCTTCGAGCAGTCATTGTTCCCACTCCAGTCGGTTAACGTTATCTGGCACCGGGTCCGAGCCTACCCCGGCCGCGGAGCCCGCGTAGCAGGCGGCCTCGCCCATGCGCAACATGCGGCGAGGTCGCTTGCGATGGTCTTAGCGAAGGAGTCGGTCTTCGGTCTTGCAACCGCTCCAGGCAGGGCTGACGCGAAGGCCCTGGCCGTGCCCTCTCGGCTGGAGCCTCTGGCGTCACCCCGCGGGCGATCGAAAGCTTCACGCCCGGCCGCCCACCGGATAAGACCGGGAAAATACACCTTGGCGCTTGATGCGGTCGTAAGAGAATGTGCAGCCGTGAGCGCGGGCGAACAGTTGGGCCCCTGCAATTGCGATCGCACCCCTTCCGCCGAATGCGTGTTCAACGTACCGGCCGTGAATGATACTTGCTGGTCCGCCCCGATTTCATCCAAGACGCCCGCCAGCCGGAGCAAGTAATCTTCACGCGTCTCCATGAGCGAAAATATGCAACGGGGAGGCGCTGAATTCCAGCCGGGATGCGCCCCCAGCGTGAACCGGCACTTCGCAGCCGTCACAGACGTGTGGCACGGCTATTGCACAATTCAAGCTAACTGGGATTTCAGAGCTCAGTTTGAGAATGAGACGCTGCCGGGACATGTATTTCGAGCCCGGCAGCGTTTTAATTCGAGACCAGTGGGACAGCCGCCAACTTGCACCGGCCCTGGGCGTTGGAGACCTCGCTCGATGCTCGGGCGGATTGATATAGCCGGCGGCGTTGCACTGTCGGCCCGGTAGGCGCGCACGCTCGGTCCGTCGTTGCCGAGCGCGGCGGTGGCGCAGCAATTGTTCTCGTCCTGCGCCGCGCGTGGCGGCAAAGCCTGGGATCATTCCGCGATGGTGCGCGCACCGGAACTGATGGCGGGACACGAGATCGCAGCTACCTGAACTGTTACGTCTCAAGATTTGACGTGCCTTTCATCACGGGGAACCGGAACAATGCTCCGGCCCCGCGGTTGTCGGCGCATCAACAAACACTGGAGAGTGTCGACATGAGAACTCGTCTTGCGATTTCGCTGGCTGCCGTGTCGCTGCTGGCATCGAGTGCAGCCTTTGCCCAGTCGACGACCGAACAGGGCGCCAGGGACGGCGCGCGCGCGGGTGGCGACATCGGCGGGCCGATCGGCGCGATGGTCGGCGGCACTGTCGGTGCGGCCGTCGGTGCCGGCCTCGAAATTCCGAATGCCGTGCTCGGCGGAATCCCGCGCGACGATTCCGTTGTGATCCACGAGCGCGTCGTCGTCGGCGAGCCGCTGCCCCCGACCGTGGTGCTGCGCCCCGTGCCGAACTACACCGAGTATCGCTACGCGGTCGTGAACGATCGCCGCGTCATCGTCGAACCGCGCACGCGCCGCGTGGTCAAAATCATCGACTGATCGATCAGAGAGCTTTGAAGAGCCGCGCGCGGGATCGGTCTTCGGCTAAGGCCGCCAGGTGAGGCGGCCTTACTTCAAGAAGTAATGCTCGTAACCAACACTGCGAGCAGCATGGCGCCCCCAACCATAGCGATGGCAAAGCAGACGCGCGCCGGGATCGAATACGTATCGAAATGAGGTTCTCTGATCATCCTACGGCTCCCCCTAGTGGTGGGGTGCAACCAGCATCTCTGGAACTAGTGAATTCCCTGTGGGACGAAGAGTCCTAGTTAGTTCCATGGCTCATCGAGGAGGCGCCGTCGAAGCTACTTGATGATCGCTCGGAGGGTACGACGTATTCCCCAGCGACCCGCCGCGCCTCATCAAGCCGGGAAGGCTCTGAGGGCAATTCTTGTCCCGGGCGCGGTTCGTCGGGCTTAGTCATCGCCAAATGGTTGATCCAAGGCCAAGGCGGCCCTTTGATTCAGCTCAAGCTACTTCGGCGGGTACAATCCGGACGAGCTCAGCCAATCGCTCATGTGGGCGCCGATTTGGGCAATCCTGGCTCGCTTAAGTAAGCTCTCTCGTTCTGCACTTGCCGGTAACTGGCTGGCCCGCCCTCTGAGCTTAGCGATCTGTTCGGCCATCCGTTCCTCGAGCGATCGGGTGTGCTTCACTCTGCGACGCAGTCTCCTATGGCGCGGCTCCTTGATATGTTATTAGCGCCCGCGCAGCGCCTTGATAGCTTTCGGAAGCCGGGCTGGTTGTTTGATTTCGGATTTATTGCCTACCCCGGGCGGCTGCAGCTACAAGTTTGGCGGCGGGCATATTTCAGTAGAGAGTTTAGATCAGCGCTCAAAACTGAGGCCGCCCCCAGGGCATTCACCAGCAAAAAAGCCGCGGCCCCAGCTGCTGCGGCTGGGGCCGTCGGGTCCGCTCCGGCTGGCAGGGGGACCAAACACCAGAGCACAACAACAAATCGGTCATTTGTCATTTGCCACTTGTTCCTACGTACAGAGCGGCCGGCCCAAATGCCTCGATAGATCCAATCCAAAAAAAAGCCGGTCGCCTGACACGTTCTTTCCGCCGTAGAGCCTCACTCGCGAGAGTGGAGGTTTTACTAGGGAAAGTCACATGTCAGAGAGCGCTCGCGAGTTCATCGATTTCTGGGTCGAGAACAGCATCCGCGCTGTCGAGTACTAGACTGCGGGAGCGTCGCAGGATGTGGCGGAACTGACGCGGCGTCTCGTCGAGGCTTCCAAACGGCAGGCATTTCGGAGGCCGACTTGCGGGCTGCGATTGGCGACATCGCCGCCTATATCGAAGAGCTTTTAAGGGCGGTGAATAAGGCCGAAAGCGAACGGCGCAGGCCTACGTACCGAGCCCTCACTTATCCAACCCTATGAACATCCCCGGGCTGTAGCTTAAGCTCTTCGAACATTCGCTGCTGCGCAACTGTCAATGGGACATCCAACACTTCCGCGGTCCAGCCTTCTGGAACGGCAGCGAGAACCAATGTCAGCGCCTGACTCGGTTTAGCGAGTGCGATCCAAATTTGCGTTGTTGTGTCGTCCGCCGTCACCTGAACGACCGAAAACGAGCTGCCAAACGACTCTGCCATTTCGTTCAATGCGGCAACTAGAGCTCGGGTTTCTAATCCGAGGCGACTCGATCTCGCTTTGCCGGTCTTCCTACCTGCATATTATCCAGCGCCTTAGGCGGCTGCAGACCAGGAGAGGTCAGCCATTCATTGATGTGAGCGGCGGTATCGGCCTGGCGAGCTCGTCTAAGATATAGCTCGCGCTGGGTGCCGGGCGGCAATTGCGCTGCAGCCTCCCTGAACCGCGCAGCCTCCTCGGCCAATCTCTCTTCGAATGTTTTCGTATGCTTGGTTCGGTTGCGACGCTTGATCATGCGCTGCACCTTTCCTTCAGAGGAAGGCGGGAGCGCATTGTCGCGTTCTCATCACCGATGTTTGCCACAATACCGCGCGGTGATGGCATTAAACTAACCAGGGTCGCGGTTGCTTTCTATATCCTTTGTTAAGTCATTTATTTTGAGAATTACTCAATAGTGCTAACTACTCATTTTGCTAGAAACCCAATATTACCGCGCCCCTACACCGCTCACGAAAGAGGGGCGGGCGCTCTACTTCCCGCCGTTCATGGCATGCGCCATAGGGGCTGGGCCGGCTCGTAGGGCGCCGGCTCTTTTCTTTGGCATCGCCGAAGAAATTTACGGGTTTTGACTGGGATCCAGGCGGAAACGTCGTACATAACGATGTAGCTCGCAATTTAGCGGCTTGTGCGTCGGTTCAGGCCGGCGAGGTTTGCGAGTAGTTCATTCTCAGGGGCGCGCTCTTGCCCAATCCCGCCAACGAAAATCAACGCGTGGTGCCTCGCGGCCTGCGCCGAATGGATGCTGCGCGGTACATCGGTGTTTCACCGAGCTACTTTGACCGTAAGCGCAAAGACGGGGAGGTTCCACCGCCCAAGGTCGTCTTGGGCGTGGATGGGACCGCAACGACCTCGACCGCCTATTCGATTGTGCATCAGTCGCGAATGACAACGACGACTATTGGGATAAGGCATGCAGCGGCGGAAGCCTAAATTCGTAAACGAGTACATCGATCGGCACGGCAAGCCTCGCGTATATCTGCGACGACCGGACAGGGCGCAAGTCGCGTTGCCCGCGCCTCTGTACCGCCAGAATTCTGGACGGCCTATCGCGCGGCCATGAGCACGGACGAACCGATGCCAGAGATGCGGCGTGTCAAGGTCGGCAGCATAGCGGCGGCCGAGCGCGGCTATTACGGCTCGACTGAATTCAAGGTGCTGGCCGAAACGACAAAGGCTACCTATCGCGGCGTTCTGGACCGCTTTGTTGATAAGCACGGCGAGGGGCCAATTGCTGGCCTTCAACCAAAACACATCAATAAGCTGATTGACGAGATGGCCGATACGCCATCCGCCGCGAGCAACTTCCGGAAGCGGCTTAAAGGTCTGATGGACTATGCCGTGTCGGCCGGGATGCGCGCCGATAATCCCGTCGTCGTGGCCAAGAAAGTGAGACTTAAAACAACCGGCCAGAGTTTCTGTCCAAGCCCGCGAGCTCAAGTATCCGCAAGACATCAAGTCCAATGGACCCCGTACCGGCCGTAGACATTTCAAGGCCGCGAAGAGAGGTGGTAAGTCAGTCTAAGTCGGGGGAAGGTTTATTCGAATCTTTTTCGAGCTCGTCGCGAACAAGCGCAAAAATGGATTCAGGCGGTCCACCGCTATCCGGATCTTCGTCCGCCTTCCCCTGTCGTTGACCGGGAGAGGAATGCCCTGATTGCATCGTAAGCGTCCAGCAGAGGTGGCGTTAGTGAAAAGAAGGTGCCGAGCGCAATCGCGATGAGAGCGTGGCGTAGCAGGAAGCGGTCGTCGTCTTGGCCTGGAGAGTGGATACTTCGATTGATCAATGCAGGCGAGAGGCCGCTCGGTCCGCTCTCGCCGTTCGACCTCCGAGGCTTCCCCTGCGGAAGCATGATCACGACGAAGAGGGCATTTATCAGCAGCCAAATGCCCAAGATGATGAATAAGGTCCGCATGAGAATTTTCAAAAAAGAGAGCTGACTAGCATCCGGTAGCCGTCAGCCTTGATCCCGTAAATCCAATCCGGTCCATCGGAGATCTACTTGCCGACGGTCGCAGACAGAGCTTATACGCGATACGCATCCGCCGTCGACGTACAATTAAGAACACGGGAACTTTCGGCAACGCGCGCACCTTTGAAGTCGACACTAGCCTAAAGGGCCGCGCGAAATTGCGTTGCGACGCCCGGCTGGCGGCTCCCAGGCTTTCAGCCCCGTATTCTTACGGGTACAGCAAACAACAACGCCGCCCGCTTGAAATGACCGCACGCCGCGTTGCTCATGCAGGCGTGCACTTCATCAACGATGACAAGGGATGCGCAGGCCCGTCGGCGCGACTGTCGACCTTGATATAGACGAGGCGGACGACAGTGTGCGGATCTGTCGCTCGCGGCAACTGACCGCACCGCGCGGAAATCGGGAACCAACTATCCAGGTCGGCTAGCTACCGTTCACGTCCCTTGTGCGTCTAACGCTCGCTCACCCGCCTTCATTTTCTGCAGCAACTAAACGGGCTCTGCATTGTTGCAGTCTTTAGCGAGCGTCGGGAAAATCCAGCAATTTCACCAGTTAAGCGCTTTTTAGGGCACGTCCAACCGAGAGAAAGCTGATGATTGATAGATCCAAGACCGGCGGCCCTGTCCGGAGACATCCCGCATTATTGAGAATATCCACCATAGGCGTGGCGGGCCTTCTGTCTGTACTGATGCTGACAGCGGTAGCGCCGCCGATCGTCGCAGATCAATCTGATCGCGCTGTGGTTAACGCCCCTATCACGCTTCTGACCGCGCCAATCAGCGGCGAAATCGGTTTGTTGACAGTACTTCCCGGGGGGGACGTCCGCGATGGCGACACGCTGGCGCAGATTAGAAATCCAAGGCTTGATCGGGGAACACTCATCTCGCTGCAGGAGAAGGCGTCTGACGCGCGTCAAAAGCTCGACGCGACGCGCGCAAAGCACGAGTCCGATCTCAACTATGTTTCGTCCCTCGACGACGAACTCGCTAACCAGACCAGCCAGCTTAAGGGTCAGTTCCAGTCGCAGATCGAGGAGCTTCGCGCCCGCGTTGCTCAATCCAACGCTACGAGCGGCGAAAAGAAGGCCTTGGTGGACCGGCAGAGCAATATGGTGACACGCAATGCCGCGAGTATCGAGATGCTTAGGCCGACGACCCAGCAATATGCTGCTGCCATGCATGGTGCGGAAGCAGAGGTCGCCAAGCTGAATCAAAAGATCTCACAGCTCAATGCCCTGAGCAGGGGGATCTATGTTGGAGACGAACTGGTTGCTCTCAATAATCTGGCTCAGAAGCGCAGGGACATCGATCTGGACGCCAGGCGGATGAAAATCGAGGAAAGGCAGCAATCTGCGGTACTCGCCGACCTAGAGTACTTGATCGACGCCGAACAAGGAAGGCTAGCAACGTTGGCGGATGCCAATGTCCTTTCGCACGGCCAGGGCAAGGTGTTGACCGTCGGGGCCGCGATGGGACGGCATGTGAGCGCCGGCGATACCATCAGTTCCATCATCGACTGCGACAAGCGCTTTGTTGTTGCCATCTTCTCCTACCGGCAGGGTCAGAGCATGATGCCCGGCACCCGTGTTCGCATCGACGGGAGTTCGTTGCAGTCCGGCGTCGTCACCGCGGTGCTCCCGAAGACCAGCGACAAGGTCGACGAGCGCTTTGCGGTTCCGTTTCCGCAAACCGAACGGCGCGAGCTCTACGCCATCATCACGCCGGATGGTGCCGGCGGAGACCGCACATCAGCGCAGCAAACGGGGACTGCAGACCAATCCTCTTGTCCGGTCGGCCAATGGGTGACGGTGACGCGCGAGAACGGTGTGGTCCCCTCAATGTCGGTCACCTGGCACCGGCTAGGCCATTTTGTTGTTTCGTGGATTCGGGACGACGCAGACAACACCGACACCGCGAAAAATGCGTCTTTGGATGCGGATACCCGCCGAGCCGGAATCGCCCGTCTGCATGATGCTTTCCGCGCCTCGGAGCCGCAGGAACCAATGGCCGACGATGACGGGGCGCCCGGAATTCGCACCCTCGTATCGCGATGAAGCCTCTCATCCTTATGGCACTGTGCGCGGCAGTCGTGGGCGCGCCGGCGGCCGCAGGCCAAACGGCGCAAACCGCAAGCACTTTCTGCGCCGGGTTGGACAAGGCGGTCGCGCCGCACACACGCGCAGCCAACGCGGCTTTCATCCGGAGTTATGAACCCGGCACGGATGAAGCGATACTTCCGGCTGGTCTCGCCACAACAGCGTTCGTCTACGATAATGCGCTCGCCGCCATTGCGCTGATTGCTTGCGGCAATGTGTCGGATGCAAGATCCATCGGCAATGCGCTGAGCCGCGCCGCACGCAAGGACCGAAGCTTTGATGACGGCCGCGTGCGCAATGCCTATCGTGCCGGTGCGGTGAAGCAGGATGCTCCCAATCTACCCGGCTGGTGGGATGGACATGGCAAGATCTGGGCGGAGGATGCGGCACAGGACGGCACTTCGACGGGAAACGTTGCCTGGGCCGCATTGGCACTGCTGACGCTCCATCAGGCGACCGACGATCCTCAGTATCTCGTCGACGCGAGACGTCTGATCGATTGGGTCATCGAGGCGACCGCTTCCTCGGATGGCTTTTACGGCGGCTTTCACGGCTACGATCCGAAGCAGGTCAGGCTCACCTGGATGTCGACCGAGCACAATGCCGATGTTCACGCGGCCGCGCGCTGGCTGTTTCGTTTGACTGGCGAACGAAAATACGACGGCGCGGCAGGGCAGGCCAGGCGACTGCTCGATCGTGCCTTTCGCGGAGACCATTTCCTGCTTGGGACGAAGCTCGACGGCAATCTTGCGGACGAAGGTCTGCTCGCGCTCGACGCTCAGCTTTGGCCCTGGATGGCCATTCCTGAATCGCCCGAGGTCTGGAAGAGCGCGCTCGGCTTCGCGAAAGCTCAACTGGCAGTCGCTGGCGGCTTCGATTTCAACGGCGATCGCGACGGCCTCTGGGTTGAGGGCACGGCGCAGGCGGCACTGGCCTACCGGATCAGCGGCAACGCACAGGAGAGCGATCGGCTACTGGCAAACCTAAATGAGGACCGGACACCAACCGGCCTGCTCAATGCCTCACGCCCGCCGCGACTGACAACGGGTTTATCGATCGACCCCACCGGTAGCGGCGATCCCGACTTCTTCTACTACCGTCGCCCGCATCTCGGCGCGACCGCGTGGGCCGTACTGGCCGAAACAGGTTGGAACCCGTTCACCGGGAAAAGGATACGTTGATGGCACCAACCGCCGCCGATAATTCATCCATCCTGACCATCGACATCGGAATTCTGCTTGGACTTTTGGTTATGGCGCGACTGCTGGATCCGTTGCGTGCCAGAGACCGCTTTCTGTTCGGGGCGACGACCGCAGCCCTTCTCGTCCTTTATGCGCTGTGGCGGTGGCACGATACGCTGCCGCCGTTTGAGCCGTCAGCGCAAAGCCTTTGGCCGCGGCTCTTCATTGCGTTCGAATTGCTCGCAATCCTGTACACGCTGATCTCGATCGTCATCCTGTTCCGCAGTACCGACCGCACCGCGGAGGCCGACGCGGCACAACAGCTTTTGTCCGGGGAGGATGGTCATCCCGCCGTCGACATCTTCATCTGCACCTATGACGAACCTCTCGAAGTCCTCGAGCGGTCGATTCTGAGCGCACTGGCGCTCGACTATACCAATGCGACAGTCTGGGTGCTTGATGACACGCGGCGCGACTGGCTGCGGGAATATTGCGAGCGGGTCGGCGCGCGTCATCTGACGCGGCCCGACAATAAGGGCGCCAAGGCCGGCAACCTCAATAATGGGTTGGCCATAACCGCCCGCGCGACCAACGCACCCGTCATTCTGGTGCTCGATGCGGATTTCGCGCCACGGCGGGACTTTTTAAAACGTACCGTTGGCCTGTTGCTGTCCGATCCGGAGGTCGCGATCGTGCAGACCCCGCAATTTTACTACAACGCCGATCCGATCCAACACAATCTGCTGGCCGCGAAGAGCTGGATCGACGATCAACGCTTCTTCTTCGACATCTTTCAACCGGCCAAGGATGCGTGGGGCTGCGCGTTCTGCGTCGGCACCTCCTTTGTCGTTCGCCGCGACCGGCTTGACGAGATCGGCGGCTTTCCCGACCAGGCAATATCGGAGGATATCAACCTCACCTACACCATGCTGGCGCACGGCTATCGCACGTCCTGGTTGAACGAGCCGCTCAGTTTCGGACTTTCAGCCGAAGGAATTCCGGAATACGTCACCCAGCGCGCTCGCTGGTGCCTCGGCACCATACAGGTTGCCCTGCTGCGCGGCGGTCCGCTGCTCGGCGGCGGCTTCAGCTTCACCCAGCGCTGGCATTATCTGCACGGTGTGCTGAATTGGTTCTCTAAACCCTTCATGGTGCTGCTGTTGATCGCGCCGACGATTTATTGGTTCGGCGGGCTGCCCGCGTTCGAAGCCGATTATCATTCCTTCCTGCGCTATGGCGTGCCGGCGCTGCTCGGGCAGATTATCTACATGGGCTGGATATCGCGCGCGCGGACGCTGCCTTTGTTCATGGAGGCCACCCATGCCATCACCTGCTTTGCGGTGACAGCAACGCTGCTGAGCGCAATCGTTAAGCCGTTCGGCCGTCCCTTCAAAATCACGGACAAGGGCGGTGACCGATCAGCGCCGCGCATCCACTGGAAGCTCGCCGCCATCTTTGGGTTGATCACAGCAAGTTCCGCCGCAAGTATCATTTGGGCGTTCATTTCCCCCTACGCGGCCAGCGAGATTTCCGCGCTCGATTTCTTCAACCTCCTGTGGGCGGCCATCGCGATGCTGATCGCCTTCATCGCGTTTCTGGTCTGCTTTGAATTGCCTCGCCCCGGCCACATGTTCGAAACGGATGAGCCTGTATGGCTCTCAGGCGAAGGAAAACTCATATCGTGCCGCCTGCTCGCAATATCGCCGACCTCCGTGCGGTTCGCGGGCGCGGGAGGCGAGGCGCTCGAGCTTGCCGGTTGGCGCTACAAAATTCGCCTGGAAGGGTTGGGATGGACCGATATTTCGATGGTCTCGCGATCCTGCAACACGATACTGGCACGCCTTGAGCTCAGTGCCGAACAGTATCAGCGTCTGGTGGTACAGCTCTTCAGCGCGTCCCACGGTAACATCGCTGGCGTCGCCAGTTTTCGCGGTGCGCTGGCCGGCTTGCTACGCCGCGGATTTATCGGCGCGTAGCGCAAGGCCCGGTGACAGTCAGCGTCCACCACAGAAACCATGAAGGTCAGGCGCAGCCCGAGAGCCGCATCGTCGAACTCGACGATGGCTCGCACTGGCAGAGATTTCTGGGCGTCACGCTCACCTGGAAGTTGGAAGCCGAGTTTGAAGTCGTCGCGTTGTCGGCTCGACGGGATGGTCGGCGATGCGGCGCACGCGAAAGTTAGCCGTGCGGGAACTGAATCGGCCATTAAGGACGGTTGACGATCGCTTCGATCCGCGAGTTACCATCGGATATCGCTTAGCCAGCTATTTCGGATTGGCTTGCCGTCGCTTTCGCTTGCGAAGGATTGCAATGGCCACATTCATCCTAGCGCACGGCACCTTTGTAGAGCAAGCTGACTGGCCTGCGTTGCGCTCGACGAGCACCCTGCCAAATCTGATGTAGCGTGTCATCGAGAGGGTCCGGAAAGTACCACAGCTCAGGATGGGAAAGCTGGCAGGGGATTGCTTGATGTCGCGGTGCCAAGCTCTTTAAAGCACTCGACATGGGCTTCGCCGGAACCATGTATTGGCAAATTGGCTCAGATGGAAGTGCGGACCGACCCCTAGCGGGCCTTGAGACCGCTACGCCAAGTCGCCTAGCGACCTCGGCTGGTCAGTTTTTCCAGGAATTCCTCAAACCAGGTTGCGAAACCGGCTCTCCAGTCTCCTCGCTTGTTCGGCAGGAGATCCGCGGGAGGTAGGAGTTACTCATGATACAAGCCTTGACCTGACGCTGCCGGCCCAGCTGCCGAGAAGCGTTTCGGTCGTGACGCACTCCACCTGCTGCCCGAAGCGGTTCAAGTAGATATTCATCATGGAGTCGTGCGTTTCGTCAGCCGAGCTGCACAGGGCGTCGATGACAAGAATGACGCGGTAACCCCAGTCGACGGCGCCGAGCACGGTCGCCAGCACGCAGACATCGGTCTCGCCGCCGGTGATGATGATCGTATCGACATGAGCCGCGCGAAGCTGCTCGTGGAAATCGCTCCCTGTCCAGGGCGAGTAAACGTGCTTGTCGAAGATGCGTGCGGGCGGAACGAACTGCGCGAGATCCTCGACCAGACCGATCATCTCCAGGCCAAGCTCGTCGATGGTCATCGATCCCCAGCGCTCATAATAGCGCCGCCACATGCCGGCACCCTGGCCGGGTTTCTGGGCCGGAACGAACCGGGTGAAGACGGTGCGCTCGGGATGGGCAGCGGTGACCGAAACGAGATTGGGCAGGACGCGAGGCAGCCACGGCATTTTCCACTCCGTGCTTTCCGCGAACATCCTCTGCATGTCGACGCAGATATGAATCGCATTTTCTCCGGGTGCCCCGTAGCGGAGCTCATCGTTCTTTGACATCGGCGGCGTCCTCGAAAGTGAGCTCCAACGGAGCGGCCCGGTCTTGGTTCCTACCAAAAAGGTTGCGGCCAGCAACCCGGCTAGCCACGCGGCAATGAGCAGGGAAGGCAATCAAGGGTGCGGCGATGCACCCGCGCTCGCCCGGGCTTGCCCTTGACGGCTAAAGCGGCAGCAGCGCAGTGGACGCGCAAGGGATCGTGACCGCATGGCCGGACGAAGACCTGGGCGTGGGACTGCTAAGGAACGCACTAGAGCCCGGTCGGCGGCGCAGCAGGAGGACGCGGCCGAAACGGAACCGTGCGCCTTTGCGGAAAGTTGGGATAACACCAGACCAAAAGCGGGGAGACCACATGAAGCGAATTACGAAATGGCGGGCGGCAGCGAAGCGTGAGCTGATCGCGCCTCGCGGCGACAAGCGATATGTTCGCCGTGATGCGAAAGGCCGTATCAAGGAAAGCGATGATGTGAGCCGGTCGCTTTCTCAGGATCGCCGCATGACAGCGAAGAAAAAAGTGAAAGCGGGGCAGGGTGACCGGGCGACCCCAAGCCCGTCAACTCCAAGGCGCGGAAAAAATCGAATGCCCGTAAGTAACGTGACACTCGATCTCTTCGGAGCCGGTCTCCTTCCGGAAGGTATGAAGTATCAGCCGGGTTTCTCTCTGCTGATGAAGAGCGCGCGCTTCTGACTGATATCGAGACGCTTCCATTCAGGGGATTTGAATTCCGCGGCTTCACCGGGAAGCGCCGTGCCGTTTCTTTTGGCTGGCGCTACGATTTCAATGGCGGTGGTCTCACCAGAACTGAGGACATGCCTGAATTTCTGACCCCGGTTCGGGCCCAAGCCGAGGCATTCGCCGGCATTGCGCCCGGCAGCTTCCAGCAGGCTCTCGTGACCGAGTACGCGCCCGGCGCCGGGATCGGCTGGCATAAGGATCGCTCCGTTTTTGGCGATGTTGCCGGCATTTCGCTGCTGTCTTCCTGTATCTTCAGGCTCCGCAGGCGAGCGGTTAAGTCGTTCGAGAGGAACACCCTTGTTGCCGAGCCGCGCTCTGTCTACCTTCTCCGCGGTCCGTCGCGCACCGAATGGCAGCACAGCATTCCCGGCATCGAAAGCCTGCGCTACTCGGTCACGTTTCGTAACGTGCTCGAAGAAGGTGACTACTAGTGGCGCGCGTATCCACATTGCCGAAGCGGCTCCAGCCGATGCTCGCAACGCTTACCGACGCGCCGTTCGACGATAAGGGCTGGATATTCGAGGACAAGTATGACGGCTTCCGGATGGTCGCTAGAATCGACGGCGGCAAGGTCACTCTCTACAGCCGCAACGGCAAGATCATCAGCCACAGCTATATCGAAGTCGCCCAGGCCCTCGAAGGTGTCAAAGGCGATGCCGTCATCGACGGAGAACTCGTAGCGATCGGCAAGGTCGGCGTGTCGCATTCCAGCTGCTTCAGAACGCGCTTCGCCATGAAGCAAAACTGCAATACGTCGCCTTCGACCTGATGTTTCAGGATGGCGAAGACCTTCGTGGCCTGCCCCTCACGGAGCGTAAAAAGCGCCTTAAGGCTATCCTGCCGAAACACAAGCTCATCGGGTTCAGCAGCGACAGGAAGACTTTCGGCGTGAAATTCTTCGAAGAGGCCGAGCGCAAGGGTCTTGAAGGCATCATGGCAAAACGCGCCGACAGCAAGTACCTGTCAGGCGCGCGAACCGACGATTGGCTGAAGATCAAAACCTCGAAACGCCAGGAAGTAGTGATCGCAGGTTTTAGGGCACCGCGGAGGACGAGACCATTTTTCGGAGCGCTAACACTTGCGCTGCGAGAAGGGAATGGCTGGCGTTATATCGGCCATGTCGGGACCGGCTTCAGCCACGAAACGCTCGGAGAGCTTCACGAAAAGCTCATTAAGCTCAAAGCCGCCAAATCTCCTTTCGGCAAAAAGGTGAAGGACGAAGCGGTCACCACCTGGGTGAAGCTGCAACTCGTCGCCGAGGTGAAATTCACTGAGTGGACGAGCTCCGGCGAGTATGCGGCACCCCGTTTATCTTGGCCTGAGAAAAAGACAAGCAGGCAAAAGACGTCGTCATGGAACGCGAAAAGCCACGCGGATGACGCGGCATGTCAGCCCGGTTGCCCGGTGACATCCTGGTTTCGTGAAGTCCAATGAATAGGAACGAGCACCTTCGCGCATGATTGTCATCATCCACGAAGTGAAAGGACGTTCACATGGCAGACGAGAAGAATCCCAACAAGCAACAGACCCCTGGACAGCAGAACCAGCAGGGCAATCAGGGTGGCCAGCAAGGTCAGAACCCGAATCAGAAGCCGGGCCAGCAGAACCAGGACCCCGGTCAGAATCAGCAGGGCGGCCAGAAACAGGGCGGCCAGAAGCCGTAAAGTAAAAACAAAAGCCCGGCTTCAGCCGGGCTTTCCGTTTGTGTTGTGATTGCCTAGACCTACTTACGATTCTTGTCGAGTGCCTGCGCCATTTCAAGGTGGTGCTTGAGCGCCGGCGAGGTTTTACCCGCCTAGTCCTTCAGCTTGGCATCGTCGCCGCCATTCGCGTAACGCTCGAACAGCGACACCGCAACCTTATGAGCGCTTACCTGGGGTCGTACTCCGACGCAAAATCCTCGGGCTTGGCGTCGCTCAGCTTTGTGATCTTCTTCTGCGACGCGTCATCGAGCGAAGCCGGGATAGCCGCTTTCAGATCGATGGGGACCATCGATTTGAGTTCGCCGCTTGTCTTGCTGTGGTCCGTCACCATCATTTCCGCAAACCGTTTCTCGTCGGCGTTACCCTTCTGCTGCGCGATCTTGGCTGCTTCGATCTCCGTCATGTCCTCATGCCGGCTTCCTTGATGAAGTCTTCGGTCTTCGGCGCAATTCCAAGCGCGGAATTCCCGCCGGTCTTCTCGCCGACAGATTGCGCGCTGGATGGTGAGGCAAAGACTGCAAGCAGGGCAAATGCAAGGGTTGCGTTTTTCATGTAGGTTTCCTCTGGAAGATAATTGCGCGATCAACCTTCGTTCAGGATCACAGTTCCTGGGCACTAAGGGATGACCGACGAGCACGACCCCGGCCCGAGAGGAGGGAGACCGGGGCCGCTTGCCCGGGCAACGAGCATGCCGGACGCTCCGGCACACGTGGGCAATGCCAAGGCAAACGGGGCCGTTCCTAAACCTGTCAGTTAAGCTCAAATCCGGGCACGCGCTGTGTGCACTTTTGGACCGAGGCGCGCGGGAATATCGATCATCATAGGGCCCGAACACTTCCGAGCCACGCCTGGCTGCCATGCGAAGCGTCCGCGCGCATGCGCGCTACCAGTGCCTGTCACGCCGACCAGCGATCCTGCTCTTCCCGGTGAGCCTGCTCGTTCAATCTCTCAGCGAGCTGATCCGCGAGTTCTTCCGTGTCGGCGGTCGCTATGGGCTCGCCTTTTTGCGTCTTTAGCTTTTGCTTGTCTGCTTCGATCGGAAAATCATCGGGAGTTAATGCGGGTTCTTTGCTCATGTCACCCTCATGCGGCTGGCATCTGCAGACGTAGGAACGTTTCGTCTCAAGGCGATTGCAAGCGAACTTCAATATGTTGGAAAGCCAACGCTAAAGTGCGAAGGAGATTGCGTTTATCGCGGTCGTCTCGCCTCGAGGTGGGGAACGATGAATAAAAAAGGTTTATGTGGCGGGAGGTCTGACTATGCGGCGGCTTTTGGCGCGACCCTGGACCGAAGATGAAGAGAAGCGGTTGAGGCAAATGGCGGAAGCCGGGCCACCGGAATTGGAACGACTCAAAGGCAGCCCCGTTAGCCGCCGAGCTTCACCAGCGGTGATGCGACGACCTCAAAACATTGGAGAAGCGCAAATGGCAAAAGAGCCGAAGACTCTCGACGACCTGTTCCACGATACTCTCAAGGATATCTACTTCGCTGAGAAGAAAATCCTGGCCACCCTGCCGAAGATGGCAAAGGCTGCTCAGAACGAAGAACTGAAAGCAGCATTCGAAAAACACCGCACCGAGACGGAGGGCCAGATCGAGCGGCTGGAGAAGGTGTTCGCGGTGATCGAGAAGAAACCGCAGGGTAAGACCTGTGCCGCGATCGTCGGTATCACAGAAGAGGGCGCCGAGATCATGGAAGAATATAAGGGCTCGCCCGCTCTCGACGCCGGCCTTCTTGCCGCCGCTCAGGCCGTCGAGCACTATGAGATTTCTCGGTACGGCACGATGATTGCCTGGGCCGAAGAGCTTGGCCTCGACGACGCCGTCTCACTCCTTGAGGAAACCCTCGAAGAGGAGGAGGCGACCGACGAGGCTCTGACTGAAATCGCAAAGACAGCGATTAATCAGGAGGCTGAAGCAGCCTGACACTTACGATGAATTAGAAACTGCCCCGCAATACGGGGCGTCTTTTTATTCCGTCCCCTCCAGGCCGCGGGCGCCTGGTTCCATTCCCTTGACAGTGAATTTCAGACATTCGCCACAAAGCTTTTCCAAGCCCGTTGGGAGCCGGTGACCCGATGCGGGTGTCGCTACGCGAGCGTTGTCTGAGGCCCCGATCCTGGGGCCGGGGGACCGCTGATGTTTGTGATGGGCACGAAGGCGTGCCAGGTTCTCGTCCATCATCATCTGGGCCTCCGAAACTACGCCGCCGCAGCCGCACGTTCGGTCGAACGGAGACGGTAAGGCTTTCCGCCTGGTGGCGTTCGGGGGCCACCGTCCAAGATCTCGTCGATCGCCACCGGCTTCTTGAGGCTGGCAGGAGCCAGCATGGACGGGCAAGAGGCGATCGCGGACGCGTCGGACGCCCATGATGCCAGGATTGCGCGCTTCTCGGCCAACGTCAGGGCCGAATGATCCAGCATGTCTCTCGGTGCTTCAAATACCGTGCCGGGATGAAGAAGGGCGTTGTCGTCAGCGGTCGTCGGCCGCATGGTCCTCCTCTTTTCATTGACGAATGGATAGGAGCCGCACGACGGTCGCGCGGCTCCGGCGGCCCGCGTTATGCGGCAGCTTTGGCTTCCAGCTTCCGCATGTTGCTGGACGAGGCATCACCGATGGCAATTCGGCGCGGCTTCATGGCTTCCGGGATCTCGCGAACGAGCTTGATGGTCAGCAGGCCGTCGTCGAACGCGGCGCCTTTCACCTGGACATATTCTGCGAGGTTGAACTGCCGCTTGAAACCGCGGGTCGAGATACCGCGATAGAGGAAATCACGCTCAGTTTTGTCGGATTTGCTGCCTTCGACCGTCACCAGGTTCTGCTTCGGCGGTGATGACGATGTCGTCGGGCGAGAAACCCGCCACCGCGAGCGAGATCTGATAGCGATCATCCGCCAACCGTTCGATGTTGTAGGGCGGATAGTTATCCTCGCTGGCCCGTTGAGCCACTTCTGCGAGGTCGAAAAGGCGGTCGAAACCAATGGTCGAGCGCCAGAGGGGGGCAAAATCGTAGGTGCGCATAGCCAAATCCTCCTAAGAGCAAGATGTCTACGAGCGGCACCGGACACAACCGGTGCCCGTCTCTTGGCCCGGGCCCATTAGGCGCCCGGACGCCATCGTCAGATGGCGACAAAAAAATTAGCAAAACCGGTTTTGGTTTCAAGAGGGGGCTGAAAAAATTTCGCCGCCGAGGGCAGCCGTTCCAGATCTTCGCGCAGTCCCTTGAAGAACGGGTGCCGCACCTTTCCCTCGGCAGATTTGGCGCGGTATCCTATTTCGGCGAGAAGTTTCGGTTCGACCCAAATGCCGTTGTCGGCGATGCGCTTGCTGTATAGCTGCGTTTTTCGCACCAGTGGCTGCAGCCGCTCGCGAAGCTCAGCCGCCGACGTCTTGTCGAAGCCATGATCGACCTTGCCGGCATAGATCAGGTCGTCGCCCTTGCGCCGAGCGAGATACAGGCCGTCCCATTTGCCATCGTCGAGGGCGAAGACGGCAATCGTCAGGGTCTCGCGTTGCGCGCAGGTCTTCTTGACCCAGTTATCGCTGCGGCCCACCGGGTACGCGCTGTCGCGCACCGTGGAGACGACGCCTTCGAGCCCAACCTTGCAGGCGTGCGTGAACATCTCGCGGCCGTCGATCTCAAAACTCTCGCTGAACTGGACGTCGGTGCCGGCGAGGATCTTCTTCAGCTGGGCCTTGCGCTGGAGCAGAGGGACTTTCCGCAGGTCCCGGCCGTTCAGATAAAGCAGGTCGAAGGCGACGAAGACGATCTTGGTCGAGGTGCCCTTTAGCTCGTTCTGCAAGACGGAGAAATCGGTGCTGCCGTCGGCGGCGGGAACCACGATCTCGCCGTCGATAATGGCTGAGCTCGCCTTAATGTGCCAGGCGTCGTCGGCGACCTTCTTGAAGCGTTGGTCCAGTCGTGCCCACGGCGGGTGAATACGGTGACGGCTTTGTTGGCGAGATGCACCTGAACACGCCATTACCGCGGGACCTGAGCTGAAGCGGAAGGAATGATCGAGCGAGGCTGGGGTCGACGTTTCGAGGATCTCATCTGCATCGGCGATCGCGTACTGGTGACGCTGCTCGATGCCGGCGAGTATATCGCGTCGCTGCCGAAGAAGGAGCACGCCGCGCCCGAATGGCAGGCCGCGATGCAGGCACTAATCCTGATGGCGGAAGGTGGCGGCCCGACGATGTTCGCCCGGATCGGCATCATGCGCGCGTTGAACCGGCACTATGTCCCGGAGTTCAATCCGAAGGGCAAAGAACCGCATTGGGGACGGCGCAAGCTGATGAGGATCAATGAGCGTCTTTGTCTACGTCAACACCGCGAAACAGATCGGTGACGTCGAGCATCTCAAGGTCTTTGCGACCGAAGTCGCTGCCAAGGATTGGCTTGATGAGAACGACCCCGAGGGGGTGGCCTTCGAGTACGAGGTGTTAGGGTCCGCCACCGGGAAACGAGAGGCCGCCGACTGAGGCGGCCTTACTCGTCGATCTCGCGAAGCTTGTTTTCCAGTTCCCGAACTAGGTCTTTGATGCGCTCGGCCGTCTCTGGATCGTGAGCAAAGCGCCGGGCTATTTGCCGATAGCGGAGGATCCGCATTTCCAGCTCAACGCGCTCGTTCTTGGACTGCACGGCACCCACCAATTCCATCACCTTTCCTTAGGTATGCTGGAACAGCCGTTAGTTTCGATTTAGCGCGACCGACCGCGCGGTACTGGGCAGTTCGATTGTGGCGCCGTAGGCTCCGCCTGCGGCGGGCGTGGCGCAGACGTCCCTGGACTTCAACTGGAACGCCGCGGGGCCGACCGGCGGCCTGGGTATCGTAGGCACCGTTTGGAACAAATGACCATCCAGCATAATCGCTGACGATCCTTCATCGAGGCTCATCAGCTGAAATGGCAAAGGCAGCTAAGCTCGTTGCAGCCAAACGTGGCAAAGTACTTTTGGTGAGGCGTCGGTCGGACGGCCTGTGGATGTTCCCGGGCGGCCGCAAGCGTTCGCGCGAGTCCGAGAAGGACTGCCTGCGGGGGGAGATCAAGGAGGAACTGCCCAAGCTGAAGCTCGGCGGGATCAGCCTGTGGAAGGAAGTGAAGACCAAGAATAAGCGCTCCGGTCGCAAGATGAGCGACGCGATCTTCATCGCGAGAAACGCCAAAGGGAAACTAGTAATCGGCGACAAGAAGGAAATCGACCGCGCCGTGTGGCAAAAGCCCCGTGGAGTGCGGCTGAGCCAACATCACGCCTTATTCGCGACCGGCTATTTCCTAGAAAATCGAAACGGTGAATTATTGGCCGAGACTAGGCGGCCTTTAGAAAGGCAGATAGAGGCAGACGGCCGCATTCAATACGACGTTCTGGAGTAGGCCGCACCGGCGGGCTTCTTTTTGCGCACTCTGCACAACATTTGTGCTCCACGATCGGCGCGCAAGGGCGTTCATAGCTGCGGGTCCTTGGTGCGACACCTCGTTCGCGCGAGCCTCGCGCCATCCATCCGCGAGCCCCCGCTTCCTAACGGTGGGCGGGGGCTTTGCTTTGGCATCCGTTGGACATCATGTTCCATGCCGCTGTTTTCGTTCAAGCTCATCAATTCCCACTTTGTCTCGGATTTTGGAGTGCATGACCTGCCAAGCGAAACGGACGCACAGATAGAGGCAATCAGGCTTGCTCGGTCACTGCGCGAAACTCGTCCGGAGCTAGTCGGCCGTCGTTATTCGATCTTCGTCAGTGACGATGATGGCAGAGGCGTGTGCACCATTCCCCTGGATGTTATCTTGTGACCGGGCTGATCGAGCCCGCCAGCGTGAATCGGCGGGCCCGGTCTTTAGCGCCTTGGCCCGCGGCTTCCACCTGAATTTGTAGGGCAGATTTTTTTCTAACCTGAGTTAGTTTTTTCTATGCCCAGCCTCGACTACCCCAATTTTTCTGCGCATAGAGCAAGGGGTCGGCTGGGTGGTTGAACAATTGGGACTGGAGGATTGGCCCTGGCAAATCGCCGCCGACGTGTATCGCTTGAATCTGTATAGCCGACTCACCGGACGAGCGGCCCCGGGGGCGCCGTATCAGACGAACAGCTTGCCGGAGCAATCCACGAAAGCTTCACTCAAACGAACGACGCCGCTTATCGAGAAATGGTTGAGCTGGCGACCGATGCCGCTTTATCGGCCTACGATCGCGTCGTCTCTCGCAATGTCAAACAGGCGCGCGCCCAACTAACCAACTAACGCTCGTCGGCGGACGATGGCTAGCCTGCAAAGCAAAAGAAACCCGCCGACCTTTTGAGCCGGCGGGCTTATCTCTACCGCCTCAGCCACTGGCGGTGCGTCATCATCCGCTGCCGGTCGCGCGTCCTGTGTTATCGGCGATCGAAGATTAGGACAGTTTATGCTGCCGGACTTCTCCCGGTTTCATGTTCAATGACGCTGCCTGCTCGGCCGATAGCTCACGTTCTATCAAACTAACGGTCCAGCCCTCGGGAATGGCGTCGAGCACTTCTTCGACAGCCCTGTCGCGATCGGTCGCCGCAAGCCAAATCTGACGTTCGCCGCTGTCGGTAATGATACGAAGCAAATGGACCTCTATCATCCTCTAATAAACATAAGAATCGGCTTTTGTTTCTACGCCCCCGTACAGGGGAATTAAACCGTTACCCTCGGCCGTTGAATGAAGGCGCCAACCGAGGCGGCCCTACTTCGGCTTTTCGGCTTGAATGTGTAAAACATATAGCGTGTTCTGGGACTCGTCCGTCACGTCCATCCGCCAGTGCCGGCCGGGCGCAAGCTTCCCGTCGAGGTCCTGGAGTATCTGTCCTGCCGTTCCCGTGGCTTCCTTCCAAGCAGCATGCTTGTCGGGAAGTTCTTGCCCCTCCTGATCGATCTCATGGCGTTCGTGCGTTACGTGGAAGAAGTACCTCGGCATTCGCCAGTAATGCTGATCGGCCGGGGTGCGTTCCACCAGTAAGCCGAGGGTAGCGAAGTTATGCCGTCGCGTTCGGACGAGGCGCTCCGGTTATTAAGGAGTACTTCCGCGAAATCGTCAGGAAGTTGCGCCGAAAGATGAATTAGGGCCGCTTGGTGGCGCCGCCGCCTGTTAGTCATCGACCTTCGCCCGTGTATGTTTACAACCATGAAGGAGAGGCGATCCTCATGGCAAGCCGTTTTGTCGTTCAGTACGAGCACCCCAAGAGCGGCCGATTCACGGTGCTGGACGCTTCGACAGATCAGCCTGCAATCACGCCGGACGGGAAGCCTTTAACCGGACTCTCTCATTCAACGGCAGAGATTATGGCTGAGAAGCTGAACAAGGGCGAAGCTCCGCCCACCCTCAATGGTAAAACAGGCAGCAGGCTGCGCCTGTACATGGCTTGAAAGAATCAAAAGTTGAGCGCTGCCTGGTTATCCTGCTTGGGGCCCAGCATCCGATCGGCCGGCACGATCGAGGGCGAGGAACACATACGCTACTGCGGAGAGACGGCCCCGGCTGCAGGGGATCAAGGGGGTTAGGCCGGGGCCGCTCCGCCAGCGAGCTAGCGATAACTCTAATATTTCGCCCAAGCTCGTGGTTCCTCTGAATTACTCAGCGGTGTCCGCGGCTTCCCGTTCGGCACTTATGTTCGCCGCCGCATTGTACGCGATGAGCCAGGTGGCCAACTGAGGCGGCCTTGCTTCACCACCATAATCCAATGCACTGGAGCCAAAAAATTGCCGATTTTTCCCGGTTCCGCTTACATATGTTATTAGCGGCAGCGGCCGCCCTTGATAGCCTTCGGAAGCCGGGCTGGTTCTTTGATTTCGGATTTATTGCGTACCCGGGTCGGCTCGCAGCTACAAGTTTGGCGGCGGCATATTTCAGCAGAGAGTTTAGATCCGCGCTCCAAAACTAAGGCCGCCCCAGGGGCGGCTTTTTTGGGTACTGGCCTGTTTCGCCCCCTAGCGGCCTAGTTCAAAACGGCAGTGGCCTAATTTGCTGGCGGGCGTATGGTCTGGCGATGGCTGACATCAACGACATGATCGCCGCCGCTACCCAGGGCCGCCGTATTGTCGAGGCGCAGCGGAAGCGCATTGTCGAAGGCACGAATGCTCCCAATGTCGGATGAATTGCTCAGAACGTTTGAGCAGTCGCAAGATATAGTCGAAGCCGATCTGTACCGGCTTCTCAAGGAGCGGGACGAAAAGAGCCTTAGGAACGGACCGTCGGGGCCGTTCGCTCACTTCTGCGGCCAGGTGGAAAGATTTGCTCAACCAGCCGACTCAGTGTCGGTATCAGCCTATTCGGGCGCGTCACTCAAATCTCGATCGAGGAGAGTGATCTAGAGCTAGCGCCGCGGCCAAGGTCGCGGAATAGCTCGAGCGGAAGCGGTCAAGGCTTTCGGCGCATCCCCTCTCGGTGATACCGAGTCAAGGCGACGCGCGAAGCGCAAGCACACAAAGCCAGGCCTCGAGCCTGGCTTTTCTGCGTCTAGGAGTGTGCGGTTGCGTGCGCCTCTGTGCGTTGCCGCTGCCCCGGTCCCGATGGAACGAGAACCGGCGATGCTCTCTGTCTTTCGTGAAGGCGCGTGAGCCTCAGGCTTCCTTGAAGCGGTAGCCGACGCCGTAAAGTGTCTCGATCATCTCGAACTCGTTGTCGACCACCTTGAACTTCTTACGCAGCCGCTTGATGTGGCTGTCGATGGTGCGGTCGTCGACATAGACCTGGTCGTCATAGGCGGCGTCCATCAGCGCGTTGCGGCTCTTCACCACGCCGGGCCGGGTCGCCAGCGCCTGGAGGATCAGGAATTCGGTGACGGTCAGCGTCACCGGCTCGTTCTTCCAGGTGCAGGTGTGCCGTTCGGGGTCCATGCGCAGCAGGCCACGGTCGAGCGCCTTGGCATCGTTCTCCTTCGGCGCGACGGTCGGGTCCTTCGGCGCCGAGCGGCGCAGCACGGCCTTGACGCGCTCGACCAGCAGGCGCTGCGAGAACGGTTTGCGGATGAAGTCGTCGGCGCCCATCTTGAGGCCGAACAGCTCGTCGATCTCTTCGTCCTTGGAGGTCAGGAAGATCACCGGCAGGTCGGATTTCTGCCGCAGCCGGCGCAGCGTCTCCATGCCGTCCATGCGCGGCATCTTGATGTCGAGGATGGCAAGATCGGGCTGGGTGGTACGGAAACCGTCAAGCGCGGAGGCACCGTCGGTGTAGGTCATGATGCGGTAGCCTTCCGTCTCCAGCGCGATCGAGACGGATGTGAGAATGTTGTTGTCATCGTCGACCAAAGCGATTGTGGGCATGAGCCTCTGCTTTCTGCTTTCCGTTTGGGTCGTGGCTTGAAACGGCGAGCAATTCACTGATGCGCCGCATACACGGGTGCCGAATTCGGCGGTCGAACCTTGTCACCGAGCAATGCAAGCTGGGCTGAAGTGTGACCAAGTTCCACGAAGCGCAGCAGATTCGCCCCGTTTCGTCCCTTAACCTGACCCCCAGTTACCCGAAAAAAGACCTCCCTTGCAACCACCTGACCCGAGAAAGCCGATGCAACCGACCCCCGATTTCGACCGTGGGAAAGCTCGCCAAATCAATGCTCAGGCGCTCGCGCCAGGGGTCGAGGCGGCGATCGTCAAGGCGACGGATGAGAACGTCAGCGATGACGAAGCCAGGGCCGCCTTTGCCGGCGTGCTTAAACGTTGGTACGTTTCTATTTGTGACTCAGCAGATCTTCACCGGGCGGCATCAGCTTCACATACGTGCCGCTTTCGTGCTTCGATAACCAGCCGCGATCGATGGCGTATTTGAGCCCGGCGCCGAACTCGGTGCCACTGCGCTTCAGCTTAAACAAAAGGGCGCGTTGATCCGCTCGATATAGATCCGGCCGTCTTGGACGGCCTCGAAGCTCGCTGCGAGCTCGACGAGCTTGCGAGCGGCCGCTTCCGGGTCCGCAAAGGGTCGTTCTTCTGTGTGGTTCATGCGCCGATGCCCCGGTGAGCAGAGTAGATATGTGCTTCGCAGGCGATCGGAATTCGTTCACCGCAAAAGCAGTTCGACCAGCCGCTCGTGTTCTGCGTCGGCATTCTGCAACCAGTGTGCCAGATGCGGTATTTCCAAGCATGCCAGTCCTGGCTGCGGCGCCAGGTCTCGTAGTTCTCTTCAGTCAATGTCGGCTCGAGCTGAAGCCAGGCTCGTTCGAACTCGGCGCGCGCGGTAGGGTAAGTCTCGGCGGATCCACTCTGGTGTGCGCCCGGCTCCGTGCCAGGGTAGAAGCCGAGATGCCAGCTCCACTGGTCGACGTCCTTTGGGACGCCAGCGCGGGTGCCGATCGTGCCAACATGCACGTCGCCAAAGTAGATGTGCCAAGTTTCTTGGTGCGAGTTTTCGCTGCGGCGGCGGGTGAGGGCGGTCATGTCCCAAGAATAGGGACGAGGCGCGCAAGGGCAGCGCTAGCGGCATGTCGAAGCGCCTGTAGCGTTGGCGGCGATGAAATCTCGCAGCGCAGACGAGAACTTCAGCGTCGGTGTCAGCTGCGCGCTGGGCCAGTGCGTCGGCGACGTCGGAAGTCGCATCCCGCGACCACTCGATGGGATTGAAGGATACTATTCTCACCGGATAGGCGTACTGACCGGACAGGAGATTTTGCAGGATGATCTAGTGGTCCATGTCCGCCTCATTCGTCTCGCGCCAGGCGCAACCGGCGTGCGCGCCGAAGTCTTCAAGCACCAAATAGATGTCGTGGTCGAGCCGATCGGTCGGCGCGATCGAGGGCGAGGAACGCATACGCTACTCCGATGCGACAAGGGCGGAGAGACGGCCCCGGCTCCGGGGGAGAGAAGGGGGTAGGCCCGAGGCGCTCCGCCACCTCTGGCAGCAAAAGCCAGCGACACTCAAATATTCGGCCGCCGTTGTGGTTCCTTTTCAAAACTCAAGCCGGCGCCGTCCGTATTTAACCCAGTCTCCGAAGCTGACCTAACGGGGGCCTAACATGGTAGAAGGCAAGCCAGCGGGGAGAGGCGCTCCAACGACTCGCGCGGGCAAGATCGCCCGGTATCGGCGACTGTCATTCCAAATCAACGACCGACCAACGCTAGACGGAATTGCAGTCCTAATCGCACAGGCGACGGACGCGAAGGCCCTCGTTCATCCCTCGCCACCGGAAAAGTAAGGCAGTCCGTAGGACGGCTACACATTCGGCGCTGGATTCCCGCGGGGGCTCTTTATGTTCGACTTCGATCTATTTTCCAAACGCGAATGGGCGGCGATGATTGTCGCTTTCGCGGCTGTGACTGCTCTCACCCTCTACCTCTACGGTTTTTTCCAATTTCTCGACTACCTGACACCGCGCCTGTAAAGGCACCTCAGCTGGCGGCCTATTTCGGCCCGGACCATCCTATTTGCGAGTCAGCAGATCTTCACCGGGCGGCAGAGGAGGCTACAACAGATGCTTGAAATGACTGCCGCGGAAGGAGTGGCGTTGCGCTACACTGCTTCAGCCAGCTCCTCGCATTCAGTTGCATACGTCCAAATAGCTGATTGGTTTCATCAATTCAGATGTCACCATGGGGCCGAAGAAGCCGTCTGGAACGGTCTCTTAATCGTTGACGGGCGTTCACGAGCCGCTTGGGCCGGCCGTTCGCTGTTCCAAGGTGGGGCCGTCTCTTTGAAGGTTGATGTCCGGAAAGTGAAATAGTGACCGCTCAAGCTGATCGAGCCCTCCGAAGCTACCGGAGATCGGGACTGGACGCGATTCCAATCCGCGGTCGCGGGACGGCCCCGCATCTAGCCAGCCCGGGCGGGAGCCGTCCCTGCGAAGCTGGGAAGAAGTACAAAAACGAGTTAGGCGAATTGGAGGCGCAACTGCGGGCGTGGCCTGGAGAAGAGGGCGACGATATGCCTGGCCTCAAAGGACCGCCAGGAAAAGGTGGCTCGCCGCTAAACAACGTGCCGCATAGAACAGCCAGGCCCAACACGTATCGGAGTCTCGAAAATCTCTACACCGTTTTCGTCCCGGACCCTGATGTAGTTGCCAGGCTGGGCGAAGGGTGGCTTCTCAGCGCCAGTGCGATGAGCGATGAACTTGGCCTGCTCCTTCGCCTCGCGGCGGGACGCGCATTGATGTCCCACCCTGTCGCAGGCCGTGAACGAGCCGACTAGATCGAAGTAAAACCGCTTCATAAAACGTAAAACAATCGTTCCTGCGCCGCGTTCCTATGGGCCTCTTAATCTCACGCCGGGCCGACCGCCTTGCCTGCCGACAAACGCTCGACATTGCCGGCCACGATTTTTCGGTAGTGATCGAGAACCTCGCCGCTGTCGCCGCCACGCATGAATATCGTTCGGGCCTCCGCCGCAGCGTCCAGCTTTTCTGTGATCATAAGGAACATCTCGTCGGCGGTGCCGGTGCCCATCGCGATCTGCCGCAGCCGCATGTCCATGACCTGGAGGGTATCGGCCATAAGTGTCAGCATCGAATACCAAGCAAGCATGAGAACTCCAGCCCTGGGCTGTGAATGTTGCGGAACAAGGCGGTGCGCGCAGATTAAGCCTCCGTGGCAGCCCGGGTTCCTAGCCACGTGCGTCAGCGACATCGTCTCCCGGGACGCGCGTCAGCGATAGGAACGAAATTTACCGTAGGCCGCTTGATCGCTAAAGGAATCGCAGCATGAAAATCGTCTGTCTCACCTAGCTATGGCAATCGCCCTTCCCTGTGCCGCTTTCGCCAAGGCGGAGGAGGTGGGGGAAGCGCGGCCTTGCGAAGGTCGTTAAGTCCAGTGAACGCCGCGCCGCACACGTTCGCTCCGGCGTAAATTAGCCAATATCAAGGGACACCTCTATGCATCGATCGATCGCAATCGCTTTCGCAATGACCTTCTCTTGCGTCGCCGCTTCCGCATCGGCCGAGCAATGCGAGGACAAGCTCCAGCAGGATAAATCTCAGCAGAACTCAGCCGACGAGGCCCAAGTGAGGGGCGATCTCAAGGCCGGTTCGCAATGCGCTACTCCGGGCGATAAGGAAGAGTCAGCAAAGAAGAACGAGGACAGAGCCGCAAAGCTCAAAAGCGAAGGGAAGGTGGAAGACCACACCACCACCGGCCAGCCGCGTACCAAGGAATAAGGCCAACGGCGTGCGATCGAACCCAGGATCATCGAACGGCCCTCGATCGCAACATAGTTGCCGCCATGCTTGAAGAAGGCGAGGCCGAGCGTGGCAAGCGCAACGGAGGGCGCGGGGCCAAACAATCCCGCGAAACTCTTGGGTCGCAGGACGTCGCCTATGACCGCAAACAGTGAGACCACAAGGCCGCCGATGATGAAGCGCAAAGCGTAATCCACGACACCTCCTTGCTTGTCGTTCTAGGATGTTGTCGGCATCTGCATGCTGACGGCCATGCCGACGATGCAAAGAGCCATCGCGGTTGTTGATGCCCAGCCAAGCCAGTACAGCCAGCCTTCGACGACAAGCTTGCCCATCACGTCTTGGCGCCTGACCAGCAGCATCAGCATGGTCATCACCGGCGCCGCCAGCACGCCATTGATGATCGCGCTCCCAGTAAAGCGCCTTGATCGGATCGATGGGCGTGAAATTGAGCGCCACACCGAGGCCGACCGAGAGGGCAAGCACCGAATAGAAAGCCACCGCCTGCTTCGGTTTGCGCGCGAGACCAACCGGCCATTTGCGACCTTCGCCGATGGCATAGGCGGTCGATCCGGCCAGCACCGGAACGGCGAGCAAACCGGTGCCAATGATGCCGAGCGCAAAAACCAGTTCGGCCAGCGGCCCCGCGATCGGCTTCAAGGCCGCCGCGGCCTGCGCCGATGACTGCACATCGGTCACCCCCTGCTGATGCAGCGTGGCGGCTGTCGTGATGATGATCGAGATGGCGATGATGTTCGAGAAGCCCATGCCGACCATCGTGTCGAGGCGAATGCGCCAGAGCTCGCGCTCTTCAGTACGCGCGTCCTGCTTGAGCGGTTTCTTGTCGGGATGAATGCGCTGCTCCTCGGCTTCCTGCGAGGATTGCCAGATGAACAGGTAGGGTGAGATCGTGGTACCTAGAATGGCGACCAGCGTCGTCAGAAATGCGCCGCTCCGTTCGATCTTCGGGATGAACAGTCCCTTGAGCGCGTCAGCCCAGGGCGCTTTGACGACGGCCAGCGCAATCACATAGGCAAAAAGCACCAGCGTCAGCCATTTTAGGATCGCGACATAGCGCTTGTAGGCGATGAAGATCTGCGCCAGTACCGAGACGACCGCAAAGGTAGCGACATAGATGATCGCCGAGCCGCCAATCACCAGCTTCGCGGCATCCGCCATGGCGCCGAGATCGGCCGCAACATTGATTGTGTTGGCGACAAAGAGAAGACCGGCGAGCGACCAGATCACCCAGCCGGGATAATTGCGGCAGACATTGCCGGCGATGCCGTGACCGGTCACCCTTCCGATCCGGCCCGAAATCTCCTGGATCGCCACCATTAATGGATAGCGGAGAAGCATCGTCCAGCCGATGCCAAAACCGAGCTGCGCGCCGGCCTGGCTGTAAATGCCGATGCCGGAAGGATCATCGTCCGATGCGCCCGTAATCAGTCCAGGACCGAGCCGTTTCAGAAGGCCATCTTCTCATCCGGCTTTTTGTCATCCGGCGTTTTGGCCTCGGCTTTTGCCATGTGCTCCTCGGGATCAGGGCTGCGCAGCGTCCCGTTTGCCACGTCAAGAAGCAATGAGGACTTCTCCGGTCAGAATTCAACGCGCGATAGGGGACGCCCGCGCCGCCGGGGACGCTGGCCTAGTGATCGGCGTGGTCCTTGAGCGCCTGATGCGGCGGCTCACTGGGTTCGGAAGGTAGGCTAGTCAGGGGCAACTGCTCACACCGCCTGGCCCGCATGCCGTCCACCTTTGCGTCGATATGCAGGGACTGTTCGCACCGGGTGCCCCTTGGGCTACGCCTTGGATGGAACGTGCGCTACCCGAGGCGGTCAGGCTGATTGCACATGCGCCGCAGCGTACCGTCTTCACGCGATTCATACCGGTCCGCAACAAGGCCGAGGCGCGCGGCGTCTGGAGGCCTATTACGAGAAATGGGAATGCGTAACACGTGATAGGGTCGATCCGGCGCTGCTGGAGCTGATGCCGGCCCCGCTACGCTTCGTGCCGCCTGCCACGGCCATCGACCGCCAAACCTAGTGCGCTTTCGCCAATGGGCGGCTGCAAGGCTTTCTGGATGGGCATCAGGTGGATACGCTGATCGTTTCCGGCGGCGAGACTGATGTTTGTGTGCTGGCCACCGTGCTTGCCGCGGTCGATATCGGCTACCGCGTGATCCTCGCCGAAGACGCGCTGTGCAGCTCATCAGATGAGAGCCACGACGCGCTGATCGAGCTCTATACCAGGCGCTTCAGCCTGCAGATCGAGGTGGCATCGGTTGACCAATTTCAGTGAGTTGGGTGGTCGATGACTGAGCGCGCAGCCTAGGACGAGGGAACTTTTGGGCGCGCTTAACATATGTTAGACTTGCGATTGCAAAGCAAACACTTCGATCAACGGGCTTGAATTGAAGCCGATCACATGGCCCGATGGGCGGGCGTCCCGCCGATCAGGATCGAAACTGTGAGCCGTACCAAAAGGCGCCTTCACCAATTGCTTCTCGCCGCCGCGCTGCTGGCGGCGGAGGCAGCGGCTGCCCAGGAAAACAAGAAGACCGACGACGATAAGCCGGCCGATCCCGATACGGGCGAAAGTACCGTGGAGGAAAAGACCCTGGATCTCCTTGCCAACCCTTTCCAAAAATACGGCGTCAAATTCGCAGCCACCTATATCGGCGAAGTGCTGGGCAACCCTTCCGGCGGACTGAAACAGGGTTCTGTCTACGAAGGTCGGTTGAATTTCGCCGTGGACCTAGACCTGCAAAAGCTCGCCGGCCTCGACCAGCTGACATTTCATGCCAACATGTTCCAGATCCATGGCGGCGGGTTGTCGCGCGGCAGTCTACAGAATTACTTAGTGGTCAGCGGGATCGAGGCGTTGCCGTCCACGCGTCTTTACGAGGCGTATTTTGAAAAGCAGTGGGGCAACAAGAAAGTCTCGCTCAAGGTGGGGCAACTTGCGGCCGACAGCGAGTTCTTCAATACCAGATACACCGACGTGCTGACAAACGCCTCGATGGGTTGGCCGGCTATCACCTCGCTTGATCTGCCGAGCGGCGGACCATCACCTCCCTTGGCTGCCATGGGCGCCCGGCTTCTCATCAACATCACCGAGCAACTGTCCGTTCTCGGCGGCATCTTCGATGGCGATCAGGCTGGACCCGGCCCTGGCGATCCGCAGGAGCGTAACCGCTATGGCGTCAACTTTCGCGTCAACGATCCGCCCCTCCTGCTCGGTCAGATCCAGTATGCCTGGAATAACACGAAGGGCGATCCGAACCCGGCCGGCCAGATCAAGTTTGGCGGCTGGCGACATTTTGGGTCTTTCGCCGATCAGAGATTGGCGTCCAATGGCGTCTCGCTGGCTTCGCCCGCCGGCAGCGGCGAACCTCTGCTCCTCTCCGGAGATGTCGGCGGCTGGATGGTATTCGAGCAGAAGCTCTATCGTGTGCCGAAAAGCGATGATCGTGGCATCGGCATCTTTGCGCGTGTCTCGGGTGCGCCCGCCGACCGCAATCTCATTGATCGCTACGCCGACGCCGGCATCGAATTCATTGGACTCGACGACCGCCGCCCGGACGACAAGTTCGGAATCGCGGCCGGCTACGCGCATGTGTCGAAACGCGCGCAGACGCTCGATGCCGACTATCGCACATTCGTCGATCCAACCTGGCCGATGCGAAGTTTCGAAGGCCTTCTGACAGCCGTGTATCAATATCAGATCAGGGACGGGTGGACGTTACAGCCCAATCTTCAATACATCATCCATCCGGGCGGGGGTGCCACCAGCCCTTCCAGTGCAATGCCCGGCAAGGCTCTTCACAATGCGACCGTGCTTGGCCTGCGAACGACCCTGAAGTTTTAGGCCGTGTGTCTGTAAACTTGGCGCCCCGCGTTGCAGCGAAACGTCGAGACGGCCTGAATGACGTGACTGCGCAGTGACTGCTTATTGCCCCGTTACTTCTTTTTCTTGGGGACTTTCTTGCCTTTTTTGCGGGCCTTGGAAAGGCCGATCGCGATTGCCTGCTTCTTGCTTTTGACCTTGCCGCCCTTTCCGCCACGGCCGCTTTTGGCGGCCCCCTTCTTGTACCGTCGCATCTCGCTCTTGACGTCCGAGCCCGAGCTCTTCGAGATGCGACGCTTCTTCTTTGCCCTCTTTGCCATGGTTTTCTCCCTTTCCGAGTTCGGATAACGAATTAAGACGGCGGGTTGTCACCCCCACCGACCATCCAATCCTCGATGCCTTCGTCATCTTCCTCGGAACTGAGCCGCAAACTGCGTCGGCGGGCTTGGCCGGACATCGGTTGCCTCAGCTGAGTTTTGGTGCGGCGCATCAATAAAGGTTCTCCATGCCATCAACCATGAAGCATCTGGCGGCGTTCCTATGCGGTCATCCTATTCAACGCGTGCTATGTCAGATGCGCGGAGCTGTACCTTGGAATTTGCCCGCGCCATCGAGATTTGTCGCCACATCAGCTTTGCCGCGCGGCGGACCAGCAAGATACACGCTGTAGTCACTAACGATGGCGGGCTCGTGCGCAGGCGATGGCTGAGAGTGCAGCTCAGCGGGCCAGACGCTTGATGGTCTTGGTCGCACGGTTTGGCCCATGCCAGCCGAGAAACTTCAGCTCCTTGTTCTCCAGCGCATTCGTTGCCCGGAAGAACTGTTCGAGATCATCGCGCGCATGCGATGGAAGATTGCGGATGTCCTTGAGATCCGTTTCGAGCGGTGACCGGTCCGGCACTGCAAAAATGCGGTCGTTTCGCTCGGACTTGCCCTTTTTCTTCTGCTCGACTTCGAGAATGCCGATCGGCCGGCAGCGTAGCACAACACCGGGATAGGTTTGCGCCTCGTGCAGGATCAGCACATCCAGCGGATCGCCATCCTCGGCCTTGGTCGAGGGAATGAAACCCCAATCGTAAGGATAGGTCAGGCCTGCCATCAGCGGCTTCGCCAGGGCAAAGACACCGAGCTTCGGATCGAATTCGAGCTTGCACGAACTGCCGCGCGGCGTCTCGACCACGGCAAAGATATTATCGTTGTCAGCCCAGCTCGGCAGTTTCGTCAGATTGGTCATGGTGGATGACTAGGGCCTCCGAAGGAGCAGCGGGCCCGACGGAAATCGATCCGTCGGGCCCTGCCGGGAATCAGGCAGGGGTGGAGGCCTTCTTGTTGACGCCCTTGCGCAGAGCAACCGTGTTGAGCTTGGTGTTCGCCGCCTTTTCTTCGTTGAGGTTCGTGGTCAGGAAGCGAACGATATCGTTGTGGCCAAGCTCCTCCGCCCAGGCGATCAGCGTGCCATAACGGCAAATCTCATAGTGCTCGACCACCTGCGCGTTGGCGACGATCGCCGCATCCAGCACCGTCTTGTCTTCAATCTCGCCGGCCGTTTCGTCGGCTTCCTTGATAATGCCGTCGATGGCGGGACATTGCGTGCCGCTTGGCGACTGGCCAAGTTTCTCGAAGACCTTCTCAAGCCGTTCGATCTGCTTGTTGGTTTCCTCGAGATGATTCTTGAGGCCGGTTGCCAGATCAGGGTTGGTGGCCTTGTCGATCATTTTCGGTAAGGCCTTGGTGATCTGCTGCTCGGCATAATAGATGTCCTGCAAGCCATGTAGCAGCAGGTCGTCCATCGTCTTGATGTCTTTGGTGAATAGTCCCATGACGTCGCTCCTCGAATTCAAAGCGATGGAACGGCGGCGCAAGGGCTTTGTTCCTCGCGCGTTTGCCGCTAACCGTGTCGACTTGTGCCGGCTTTTGGGGCTGGCAAGGCCGTAACGTGCTCTGCCCAGCGTTCGAGCGCCTCGCGCATTTCGGCCGAATACCGAGCTCGATTATATACGCCTGCAACGCCGGCCCGGTGGCCGCTGACGTGGTTTAAGACCGCTTCCACGATGTGCGGCAACACGCCAAGCCGGTCGGCCATCACCGTAGACGCCGATCTCCGGAGATCGTGAACTGTCCAATGGGGCAAGGGTTCGCCAAGGGCCTCGGCGATGCGCTCATCAAGCGCTGCCTTCGACTTTGACCAGCCGGAGAATCCACGATGCGGGTCACCGCTGCGTCGGGGACCCTCACCGAAGAGGAAGTCTCGGCCGTTTTGGCGGTGCGGGAGCAGGGCCAAGGCGGCAGGAACCAATGGCAGCGAGTGCTCGCGGCGGTTCTTGGTCCGGGCGCCCGGCAGAGTCCAGAGCCCCGAAACAGTATCGAGTTCGGCCCAATGCATACTGCCAACTTCATCACGGCGTTGGGCCGTGAGCAGCAACAAACGTACGATGCGTCCGTAATCGTCGTCACCGCAGGCCCGCCAGATGGCTGATAACTCTGTCTCGGTGAGGACCCGTTCGCGGCTTCCCGGCTGCGCTGGTGTATTAGTGCCGGAAACCGGGTTCGCCGGAATGTCGAGGCCCTCCCGTATTGCCCAGTTGAACATTGAGGACAGGGCCGTACGGGCGCGGGCTGCCGAGACGGTGCCATGACCGGAAGCGATGTCAGCAATGCGAGCCGAGATATGGCGGCGAGTGATCTGGAAAACCGAGACCGGATGCAAGGTTTTCCAACTGACCAACAAGTAGCGTTCAATTTCAGAATAGGTCCGGGGCTTCAGCCTTTGTTTGGCGTTCTGGAGATACTGATCGGCGATCACCCGGAGGGTGTCAGCGGCCTGCAGGCGCGCCTTGGCTTTCTCGTCTGCCGGGTCTTTGCCATTGGCAACCAGGCCCAAAAGCCGCTTCGCCTCCCTGCGTGCGAGCTCGGGTGTCCAGGGGGCGCCATGAGGACCGATGGTGAAGAAGCGCTGGCGGCCGAACACGCGGTACTTGAGGACGTAGGTCGCTTGGTCCCTTTGACGCCGAACGCCAAAGCCCCGCACCGCTTCGCGGTGGTCTGCGTCCCAAATAGTCTCGCCCGGCTTGAGCGCTTGTACTGAGCGAATCGTTATACTCGAGACCGCCATCGATCGCCTCTGTAGCTACCACGTAGCTACCACCATAGCGCCAATTGAAGCGCAGAGAAGGCGGAGGGCGGCGGGTTTACCTGCTGATAATATTGCGTTTTTCGTACAAATGGCGGGAATATCGTATTGTCGGCGGAGGCCTAGTTTTGTCTGTGGAACAGGAGGTCGGTGGTTCGAGCCCACCCAACTGTACCAAGATTGCGGATAACACCGCGTTCCCAGCATCTTACTGATAGACCAGCAGGATTTGCGCCGCCTAAAATACAAAAGGCTGCACAAATGGCGTTGCGAATGGTCGCGTTGAATCGAGCCGCAGATGGTCGGTGGTTCGCCCGTAAGGGCATCCCCGAGGACGTACGCGAGGACTACCAACGGCTCTATGGGCACAAGCGCGAGGCGCACCTCAAGCTTCCGGCCGGTACGCCTAAGCACGAAGCCAAGGCCCGCCTCGGAGGGTGGGAGGCCGAGGTCGAAACCCGCATCGCGACCCTGCGAGCCCAAAGGAATTGCGAGGGTCAACCACTCACCAAGCTCAACGCAATCGCGCTTGCGGGCCGTTGGTACAACTGGTTCGTGAAGCAGCACGAGGCCGATCCAGGGAAGCCAAAGTACTGGCGGGACTTCAGCGATCACGTCGTGTGGAATGTGATCCGCCCAGAGGCGCCTGACGAGTACGAAGAGGATCCAGGGTCCGACCCTCACGCAGATTGGCAATATGACCCAGAGGTGCGGGAAGCCGTGAGGCCGCAGATTGCCGAATTGGCGCGGGTCGCAACCTTCCTCGCCAACGAGGGGAAGGCGTTGAACCTTACCGCGCATGCGCGTTCGTGGACGCTGTCAGCGACAATCTGTTGCCCGCAATCCAGCTATTGGAGAAGCGCGCGAATGGCGACTACGCCCGTGACGAGAGGCCCGATACCTTCCCGCCGTTCGCAGACGGGGCGCCGCGCTCGCCCAGTGTGAGTTGCTGGGAGCTTTTTGAGGCTTTCGTGCTTGCAACAAAGCCGGCGCCGAAGACGGTGACCCGTTGGCGGGCCGTTTTCCTTGAGATGCAGCGAGAGTGGTCCCTCCGACCTAGCTCCGGAAGGCCTAGCATGTAGAACGCCGGGCGCACGTTTTAAAGCCGCTAGACCCCTTCCGCCCTCGGCGAAATCATCACCGATACGAGTTTCGAAACGTGTATCCGGGTTGTGGTGGATCAGTTGCTGACCTGGATTGCTGATGATGATCGAGGTGTGCTCAATTGAAAACGCGCTTTGCCATTTCATCGAATGGGACAGCAGTGCTCGCTTGAAGAGCATCGCCGCCAGTCACATCTCGTAGGGATCGGGGATCGTTGGCCCGGCACACTGGCAACGCACCCACCGGCCCTCATTGAAGGTCGCGTGCGTCCAATAAGAGCGAGTACGGGCTGCGTTCGAGCACCGCTCGACACAGTACCTCTACGCAAACGCAACGGCACGAGCCGTCGAGGGAGACCTTGGCGGCTTTTGCGTGTGGCAGGCCTCCTGTGATTGACAGTTGAGCGAACCCGTGTCGACCCTTCGGCGCTGTCTGTGGGAACAGGAGGTCGGTGGTTCGAGCCCACCCAACTGTACCACCGCTGCGGATAAGTCCGCTTTCCCAGCAACTTACTGATAGGCCTGATGTATTTGCGCCGCCTAAAATACAAAAGGCGCTACAAATGGCATTGCGGATGGTTGAGTTAGTTCGAGCGAAGGGTGGCGGCTTTATCGCTCGAAAAGGTATCCCGGCCGATGTGCGCGACGACTATGAGCGCTTGTATGGGGTGCGCTGGGAAGCTCAGCTTCGGATACCGAGCGGGACGCCAATCCCCTTTGCGAAGTCACAGCACGGCGAGTGGTTAGCTGAGATTGAGACCCGTATCGCTGCATTGCGGGCGCATAGGAATGGCGAAGGCCAGCCTCTCGGCTTAACGCTATAGCACTCGCTGGGCGCTGGTACGTTTGGTTCGTGAAGCAGCACGAGGCCAATCCCGATCCAGCAAAATACTGGCGGGAGTTCGGTGACCATCTCGCGTGGAATGTCATCTACCCCGAGGCGCCCGACAGCTACCACGAAGACCCTTATATGGACAGCTTTGCAACCTGGTTGTAACTTTCCAAAGGTTGACGTTCGGAGGAACGGTGGACGGTGGCAGACACGCCCCTAAACGACGCTCCGAAGTTGAACGATAGCAAATCCGCATCGTTCTCCACTCGCCTGCGTCTTCGCCTTGGGAAACTCGGCGCGATCATTGCGTCCGTTGCTGCGGTTGGTGCTGTGGTCGGCGGGCTCGCGGGCTACTGGCACGCATGGGACATTTTGCACAGCCACGTCGGCAGAGATACGACCACGACCACGACTGCCGCGTCCACCGGTCTGATCGTCTCGAAGGGGCCTTCAGTAGCTGTATTGCCTGTTTCGAGCCCCATTGCCGCGCCGGGGCTTGGTTCGTTTGCCGACAGGGTAACCCAACAACTTGCATCCTCCCTCGGCAGGTTCAGCACTTTGCGAGTGATACCGCGCGCAACCGCTGCAAACTTTCTAAAGGAAGGTGATGATGCCATCAAAGCGGCCCGGAAGGCGCAAGTCGACTATCTGGTGAGCGGTGAGGTTCACCCATTGGGCGGCGGTGCTCGCGCGAATATCCACGTTTCGGACCTGCGCACTGGTACAGAGATTTGGTCGAAGTCCTTCGATGCGAATGCCGAAGGCGTGCAAACGGAAACGTCCGCGTACGAAATTGGCGACGCCGCCGCCGTGCAGATTGGTGGCTACCCCGGCGCAATTATGAACGCAGATTACTCGCAATCCCAGAACAAGCCGGTCTTCGAACTCAGTCCATATGAATGTATTGTTCATGCGGTAGTCGGGTCTGTACGTGGATTGTCATCCGCAATTCTGAAAGCGTTAGAGTGCTCCAAGCGACTTACCGAGCGACAGCCGAATAACGCATTCGCGTGGTCAGCACGCGCCACTGTTCTTTTTAACCAAAGAAGCATGGGGATCGGTCTACCGTCCGACCAAATTCAACACACCGATAAGCGTCTGTATTTGAACGAGGAAATCTTACGGGGCGCGACACGGGCCGTTGAGCTTGCACCCGACGATGCGTTCGCTCAAAGAACCTACGCTCTGGCGATGAGTACCAAATGTCAAATCCACCTGTACCGACAAGAATTGGAAAAGGCCCTCGCGCTCAATTCCAACGATGCGCGAACCCTCTCAGGAGGTATGTGGCTCGCCTTCATGGGGGACTGGGATGACGGGACCGCAATGGCCGAAAGGGCCATTCGCTTGGCGGGTCCCAATGCCTCGTTTGCTTGGTGGTTAGCGCCCGCAAAGCGACACTGGTGGAAAGGCGAATATCAACAGGCGCTTGAGGATTTCCGGCACGCCTACCTTGAGGGTTTTTGGCTCAGTCATCTCGATCAGGCGTACGCGCTGCCGTTTCTCGGTCGGTTCGACGAGGCCAAGGCGGAGGTCGGAAAGCTGCTGAAATTGCGCCCAGATTTCACCATTCGCGAGGCCGACAGTTATTATCGAATGTTCTGCTTTCAGCCCGAATACATCGAGAAGATGAACAGCGCGCTACGGCAGGCAGGGCTGCCAGAATAGAGAAGAAGCTCTGGAAGCCGGCGCACAGCAGGCAAGTGCCTTCCCTATTAGATGGTCGTGAAGCTTATGCGGTTGATCAGGGTTCAAAAACAAAGCGGTGTAAGCGTCGAACGGCGGCATTGAACGCTTCGATGCTGTTGCAGATTACTAAGGCTCGGGTTGCGAGGCTTTCCTGTTCCTGCAACTCCTTCTTCGTCTTCTTTTTCTTTCGAGGCTTTGATCTGCTTGCGTAGGCATCTAGCAGGGACAAGATGTCCTGTCGCAGCACGAGCTTTGTGTTGCCGCGACTTTCGTGGAGAAGTCCGTTTATCTGAGCAATGACCGCAAGCCCATCTGGGCGATCGCGAAGTACGTCGCGGCTATCATTGAGATCACGAATTATCTCGTCCACACGGCTTTGGGACTCTGTAAGCTTTCGCCTGAGCGCCGTTATATCTTTCTTCGTGGCATTCCCTTGGGCGATCTTTTCAAGTTCTGCCAACATTCCATCTGGCCAAAACATCAGGTCTGCCGCTGCGCTGGCCACCCGTCTCTTGGGGCGGTCCGTCCACCATTTTGTCAATTCAGGAACTAGGTCTCGAATTGCTTCCCATAGCGGCGCCTGGACGTCGGGCATGGTGACCTCCAAAGGTGAATTTGGATAGCTTGGTGCAGGCGAACTTCTTTGGCAATCCCCGGTTGTGCGCGTAGTGCAAATTCTACGGATGTCTGAGAGTGCGTCCGCAGCTTGCCCGAAGGCTCTGCCAAAGCTAGTGCAGCACAATCACCACCACCGGCAACGTCACCGCCGCCAACAGCGTCCCCAGCGCCACCGCGCCCGACACCGGGTTCACCAGCCGCTGATACTAGGCTGCGAAGATGTACGCGTTCGCGCCGGTCGGCATCGCCGCGAACGCTCGATCGCGCCGGCTGCGGTCGGCGGTGGGTTTAACAGTTTGACCAGCACGAACGCGACCACCGGGCGTCGCAAGAGGCTTGAGCGCGCCCCTCACTGAGATGCTTCTCGTCTTTGATCTCGCGCCGGAAGAAATGCGCAGAGTGATCGGCTGCGTCAACATTTCTGGCTTGGTTTGCTCATCCTCGGCGATGTAGCCTGATTGCGCATTGCGATCTGCGTCGATGGCCGTACTCATCCCGATGACCTCGGCCGCATCACGTCTGGCCTTTCCGAGGAAATTCGAGCGCAACAATCGTTGGGGATCCCATGTCGAACTCCGATCTCGCGTTGTCGATTGCGCTCGGTGTCGGTCTTGCGGCCGCGACGGGCTTCCGGGTGTTCCTGCCGATGCTGGTTGCCAGCGTGGCCGCTTACTCGGGTTCGCTTCCTTTGGGCGACGGTTTCGCATGGCTTGGAACACCTGCTGCAATGCTCATGCTTGGCGTGGCCGCGCTCCTGGAGGTTGGTGCGTATTTCATTCCCGGCGTGGATAATGTGCTCGATGTCATCGCCGCGCCTGTCGCCGTGATCGCCGGAGCCATCCTGTCGGCGGCGACCATGGCAGATCTTCCACCGATGATGAAATGGACGGCCGCCATCGTCGCGGGTGGCGGCGCGGCCGGCATCGTGCATGGCGTCACCGCGGCGGTGCGGGCCAAATCGACGGTCCTGACGGCTGGCCTCGGCAACTCAACTGTTGCGACCGCAGAACTGGGCGGTGCGCTCCTCGTCTCAATTCTTGCCCTGGTCGCGCCGGTAGCCGCATTCGCGATCGTCATTCTGATGCTCTGGCTGGCGATACGTTTGATCCTGCGCTTGCGGAGGTCAGCTCCTCGCACGGATCAACCGGGATGACCGCGTGACTGCTCGTGCGGCTACCTCGCCCCCGCCACGATCACCACCACCACCGGCAACGTCACCGCCGCCAGCAGCGTCCCCAGCGCCACCGCGCCCGACACCGGGTTCACCAGCCGCCGATACTGCGCCGCGAAGATGTAGGCGTTCGCGCCGGTCGGCATCGCCGCGAACAGCACGATCACGCCGGTTGCGACCGGAGGCAAGCCGAGCAGCTTGGCCAGCACGAAGGCGGCTGCCGGCATCGCCAGCAGCTTCAGCGCGCTCATCACCACGACGCTCAACATCTCGCCCTTCACCTCGAACCGGAACAGGTTGATGCCGAGCGCGATCAGCGCCGCCGGCGATCCCGCCTGCGCGAGCAGCTCGATCGTTCGGTCGACGACGGGGTTGAGGCCGAGTCCCGTAAAACGCCAGACCACGCCGAAGCCGATCGCCAGCATCAGCGGGTTGCGCGCGAGATCCGCGAGTACGGGGCGGATGACCGACAGGACCGAGCCTGTCCGCTTGCGGCTGACAAGCTCCATCTGCAGGATGCCGCAGAGCCAGAGCAGCGGCGTGTTCACCGAAAGGATCAGCGACATCGGGCCTGCGGCCTCGTTGCCCAGCGCCGAGAGCACGAGCGGAATGCCGAGCATCACGATGTTGCCGTAGACCGAGCCGATCGCGAACACGACGCCGTCCTCGCGGTCTTCGCGCCGTTCGCGCAAGCATGCCGAGATCGCCAGCGCCGCGATCCAGGTGATGGCGAGCGCGCCGTAATAGGCGCCCCACATCCGCCAGGGGCTGACATCGGGGAATTCCGACACGACGATGGTACGGAACAGCAGCGCCGGAATGGCGATGCTGAAGGCGAATTCGGAGATGCCCTTGTGCGCGGTCTCGGAGACGAAGCGAAACAGCACCGACGCATAGCCGGCCGCGATCAGGGCAAACACCGGCGCGACGATCAACACTGTGGCCATGCGCCCCTCATCTCACGGGGACATCACACGACCACCCCACGTTCTCGATCATGCCATCATGCCGCTGTTTTGCCCGACGAGTCAAATCGATTTCGTAAAATCCGTAGATGGCCGCCGTGGCCTGGCTACTGTGCATGGGGTTGTTTTCGCGTTTTTTTGTTGGACCGAAGCTGAAGCCGCGCGCGGACCCGATCTCGCCAGCCCTGCCAAAGGCTTAGCCTGATAGCGCGACATCGTGCCCGGGATGGGACCGCGCCGGGCCGACCGGCCTGTTGCCCGGAGCGCACAGGTGGCCGTTTTCGCTTCCGCCTCGTTGCCAACGAACGCCCGTTCACCCACTATTCCCTCTGACTCGACATGTGGGGGGATCGATGCCGGCGTTCCGATTGAAAAAATCCTTGGCTGCTGCGATCTCGGGCATTGCGCTCGCCGTCCTGGTCCATCCCGGCGCCGGCTTCGCCTACACGCAGGAGGAGCAGCAGGCCTGCTCGCCGGATGCGATGCGGCTGTGCGGCGAGTTCGTTCCGAACGTCGATGCCATCACCGCCTGCATGATCCAGAAGAAATCGCAGCTCTCGCCGCAGTGCAAAGTGTTCTTCCGCCAGGGACCCGAGCCCGGCGAGGCCCGCGCCGGCAAGCCGACGGCCAAGAAGAGCACCAAGCCTTCGCAGAAGGCGGCCAAGAAGAAGAAATCCAGCGAAGGCTGAGCGCGGCGGGGACCAGCGTTCTTTCTTTGAAGCTCGTCATGTCAGGGCAACAGCGCGAAGCGTCTTCGCGTCGGCGTGCCCTGCATGTGCGTTGCCGGCATCAGCTGCGCGCCAGCCTCCGGACTCCTTTTGTTCGCCTCGCCGTGCGGACGCCTGCGACAATTACCAGCGCATTCGACGGAAAAGAGTCGCGAGAGGGTTTGCGCGGCGAGGTTGCATTCCGTTTTTCCCGCGTTGCTGCCGAAAAAGCGTGGGATTGCCGGCGTGAAGGGCGTTTCGTTGCGATTGGTATCCTGGTCGCGCGAAGCAGTGTGACTCAAAAGCCAACACGTCTTGTTATTTCGTGGCTCTGAGGCAACTGCCGGTAAATTTTTCTTTCCCGAATCAGCGCGGTGATTCATTTTCGTGATCTGGGGTCAATCTGGAGGCCAGAGGTATGAACGTAATTGTTTTTGCATCGCGTAAAGGCGGCTCGGGCAAGAGTACCCTGGCCGCACATCTCGCCGCGCAGATCAAGGCGAGCAAGCAGGTGATGCTCGTGGACGCGGATCCGCAGGGCTCGCTCACGCTGTGGCACAAGCTGCGCGGCACCAACGAGCCGCCGATCAAGGCTGCGGTGAACTCGGTCAGCGGCATCGTCTCCGCTGCCAAGCGCGACGGCTATGAATGGGTGTTGATCGACACGCCGCCGAATCTCTCGGCCGTCGTCGACGACGCGATCAAGAACGCGACCATGGTGGTCATTCCCGCACGTCCCGGCGTGTTCGACGTCAACGCGGTGCAGGAAACCATCCAGATGTGCCGCGCGGCGCGCAAGCCCTACGCGGTCGTGCTCAACGGTGCGCCGGCGCGCCGCGACGAGTCCGAAAGCCCGATCGTTACCATCGCCCGCGAGGCGCTGGCGAAATTCCGCGCGCCGGTGTGGGGCGGCCAGATCACCAACCGTTCGGATTTGCTGATGGCGCTCAGCCACGGCGAAGGCGCGCGCGAGTATCAGGCCGAGAGTCGTGCGGCCCAGGAAATCGCAAGGCTGTGGGCGGCGATCGAGCGTTCAGTGAAGGCTATTCGCGGCACGGCGTCGGCATCCGGCGCAATGCACAAGCAGGCGGCATAATTTTCATAAATCATTCCCCGGACGGAAAGCGCGCGGAAGTCCGCGCGTTTTGCGTTTTGGCCCGGTGGAGATGCGTTACGCCACCATCAGCATGTAGAACACGATGACCGGCGACAGCGTCAGGATCACCGACCAGATGCCGGCGGCCCAGAGAATGTCCTCGGTGGTAAAGCTCTGCTGTCCGGCGTCGTAATGCGACGCCACTTCATTCTGGATATTCACAAAACGCCCCCGCGATTTCTTCGCTTATGGGCGCCAGTGATAGCCGCGATGTTTTAACATTCCGGGTCGCAATTTCGGGCGCATTCGAACACAGGTGCTACCACGGATTAACCATGCCGGCGCGGTGCGCGCGTTCGCGCGGGGTTAACTACGGGGCACGTTCTTACCCTCCCCTGGAGGGGGAGGGTCGCTACGCATTGCGCGAAGCGAAATGCGTAGCGGGGCGGGGTGACAGTCTCTCCGCTTCGAACAGTGCCCGAGTGGAGAGATCACCCCACCCCGCTCGCGCCGCCGCTAAACCCACTCACTGTATTTCCTTCTGATCTCGTCGATGTAGTCCGCGCGCGATTTCACCTCATCCGCGGTCAATCCGATATCGCGCCGCAGCCAGTCGGATAACTCGCTCGCATATGAAACGCGTTCCCATGCCGCCTTCAGCGCATCGCGCCACTGACGAATGTCCATAGGTCGATCTCTTTCCGGATTGAGATGGTGTCGAGCGGACACGACGCTGCCTTCCCTCTCCCGCACGGGGAGAAGGGGGTGGCGGCGTGCGCGTGAAGAGAGGAAGCGGAGGCGCTACGCGGCGACTTTCATCCGTCGCTCGATCTCGCGGTCGATCTGGGCTGCGAGCTCGCTGCTCACTTCCACCATTGGCAGGCGCACTTCGGGGCTGTCGATCAGGCCGCACCGCCACAGCCAGTACTTCGCCGGCGCCGGGCTCGGCTCGGTGAACAACAGGCGCGTCAGCTCGGCGACCTCGTGCCAGCGCGCCTGCGCCGCGTCGTGGTTGCCCCGCTTCACCTCGGCATACACGGCCGCAAACGTCGCGGTCTCGACATGGGCGGACAGCACGATGCCGCCGTCGGCGCCGTCGGTGAGCGCCTCAAGGTAGTTCGCATCCTCGCCGGTGAGCACGCGAAAGCCCTTCGGCCTGTCGCGCAGGAGCGCGATGGATTGCTCGCGGTTCGCACCGCAATCCTTCAGCCCGACGATGTTCCGATGCTCGGCAAGCCGCAGCAGCGTCTGGTTGGTGATGTTGACCGAGGTGCGATAGGGGATGTTGTAGAGCGCGATCGGCCACGCCGCGTGATCGGCAAGGGCTTCGAAATGAGCCAGCAGCCCGCGCTGCGAGGGCCGCACATAATAGGGGCTCGCGATCAGATAACAGTCGATCGGCCAGTCCGCGGTCTCGTCGAGGCGTTCCTTTAGCCGCGAAGTGTCCGCGCCCGACAGTCCGAGGCAGATCGGCAGCGTGCGACGCCCCGCCGCCATCTCGTCGCGCACGATGGCGACGAGGCGCTCGAGCTCGGCCGCGCGCAGCGTCATGCCCTCGCCTGAGGTCGCCCCCAGGATGAAGCCGTCGACGGCCTGTCCGCTGTAATGTCGCGTCAGCCGCCGCAACGACCTCTCGTCGAGAGCGCCGTCGCGAAACGGCGTCACCAGCGGCAGCCAGAGTCCGTGCAAATGATCTTGTAGACCGGTCATGTTCCATCTCCTTCTCGGGAAAAAACCTGAGACGGAGGGCACATGAAAAAACCCCGTCCAGGCGGCGGGGTTTCGGGATTTGCTTGCGATGACGAAGCTGTGTTAGCGCGCACAAAAATCCGAGGTCCCCGGATGGGGGCCTTTTTTCGAGGCGACTGCCTTGAACGAGATTGCGCACGACTTAGTGATCATTCGCAAATGATGCGGGGTGTACGTGGAACTGTCAATACACGCGGAACGTGAAACCCGAATGGGACAGAAAAAAAGCCGGGCTCAAGCGAGCCCGGCTTAAGGTATTGGCCACGTGAGGCCGACACAATCACCTTCCAAGAGGGATTACTGAACTCCCGCGCCACTGGAGGAGGGGGACAAATGCGCAACGCGAAGGCTCAGCGTGGAAACATTATGGGCTTGCCGAGCGCCATGCAGCAACCGTTCAGGTCGCATGTCAGACATGCGGAAATCAGGAAGGCCAGCGCTGCGCCTTGCTCACCACGAAGTCGCGGAACACCTGCACGCGCGCGACCGTCTTCAACTCCTCGGGATAGACGAAATAAGTGTCGAGCTGGATCGAATCCGATTCTCCGAACAGCTGCACCAGGCGGCTCTGTTCTTCGATCAGATAGTCCGGCAGCGCCGCGATGCCGAGGCCCTGCTGGCAGGCGCGGACAAGGCCGAGGATGTTGTTCACTCTGAAATAGGCCTCGCGCGGACCAGAGCCGTTGCGGCCGGCTTCGACCAGCCAGTTGCGGTTCTGAAGATGTGGCGCGAAGTTGCCGTCGGAGAGCGTGATGATGCGGTGGGAGTCGAGCTCCTCGAGCGTGCGCGGCGTGCCGAAGCGCTTGATGTAATCCGGCGAGCAATAGGCGTGGAAGCCCATCGCGAACAGCTTGCGCTGGATGAGATCCGGCTGCGTCGGCTTGCGGGTGCGGATCGCGACGTCCGCCTCGCGCATCGACAGGTCGAGCTCCTCGTCGGTGACGATCAGCGAGATCCGGATTTCCGGATAGAGCGCAGTGAATTCGCCGAGCCGCGGGATCAGCCAGTTGATGCCGACGCCGGGCGTGGTGGTGATCTTGAGATCGCCGCTCGGCCGCTCGCGGCTGTCGGTCAGCTTGGCGCGCGCCGCCTGCAGCTGCATGAACACGTCATGCGCGGTGCGGAAGAGCAGGTCGCCCTGCTCGGTGAGGATCAGGCCGCGGGCGTGGCGGTGGAACAGCGAGACCGAGAGCTCCTGCTCCAGCGCCGACACTTGGCGGGACACCGCCGATTGCGACAGGCCGAGCTGCTCGCCCGCATGCGTGAAGCTGCCCGCTTCCGCCGCCGCGTGAAACACCTTCAGCTTGTCCCAATCCATATCCGTAAATCCGTCGCGTGTTCGAGGCATGATCTTTATTCCGCTGCAGCGCGCTCGCTGGCGCGCAGGGCCAGGAAACGTTCGGCTTCGAGAGCTGCCATGCAGCCGAGGCCGGCAGCCGTCACGGCTTGGCGATAGGTCTCATCGGCGACGTCGCCGGCGGCGAACAGGCCGGGCACCGAGGTGGCGGTCGAGTTCGGGGCAACCTCGACATAGCCCGACCGTTTCAGCTTGACCTGGTCCTTCACGAGCTCGGTCGCCGGCGCGTGTCCAATGGCGATGAAGACACCGTCGGTCTTCACGTTCGTGAGCGCGCCGGTCTTGACGTTCTTGAGGCGGACATGGGTGACCTTGTTCGGGTTCTCGGTGCCGCAGATCTCGTCGACAGCCGAGTCCCAGACCACCTTGATCTTCGGGTGCTTGAACAGACGCTCCTGCAGGATGCGTTCGGCGCGGAAGTGATCGCGACGATGCACGATGGTGACCTGCGAGGCATGGTTGGTGAGGTACAGGGCTTCCTCGACCGCGGTATTGCCGCCGCCGACCACCACGACTTCCTTGTTGCGGTAGAAGAAGCCGTCGCAGGTGGCGCAGGCCGACACGCCGCCGCCCTGGAATTTCGTTTCCGACGGGAGCCCGAGCCAGCGCGCCTGTGCGCCGGTGGCGAGGATGACGCTGTCGGCGAGATAGACGTCGCCGCTGTCGCAGGTGAGGCGGAACGGCCGCTGCATAGTCTCCAGCTTGGTGACCAGGTCGGAGACGATCTTGGTGCCGACATGGACCGCCTGCTTCTCCATCTGCTCCATCAGCCAGGGGCCCTGGATCACGTCGGCGAAGCCCGGATAGTTCTCGACGTCGGTGGTGATGGTGAGCTGGCCGCCAGCCTGGATCCCCTGGATCAGGATCGGCTCGAGCATCGCGCGCGCAGCGTAGATCGCCGCCGTGTAGCCGGCGGGGCCGGAGCCAATAATGACGACCTTTGCATGAACAGTGGCAGACATTTTGACGGACGCCTTTCACGGGGGATCTGCAGCGCGGGTGCGGAACGTGCCGGGAGGCCTCGCGGAAGCGCTGAAATATCAGAGCTAATCTAAGCCTTCTGGTGAGCTATGCAAGAATTGCATTCCCTGTCGGCGGATTTTTCCAACAGGGAACAAAAGTCGATTGCGCTGCACGCGCAATAAAATTGCGCAATTGCTGCGGACTGGCTATGAGGATTGCGTCAAATCCACCAATACAGCCGCAAAGGCCAGGAGTTCCAATCACGTGTCGCGGAACCTAGACGAGATCGACCTGAAAATTCTCACCGAGGTCCAGGCCGACGGTCGAATCACGAATGTCGAGCTGGCCAAGCGCGTCGGCATCTCGCCGCCACCTTGCCTCCGCCGCGTCCGCGCGCTGGAGGAGGAGGGCTATATCCACGGCTATCGTGGCCTGCTCGACGCCCGCAAGCTCGGCTTCGACGTCACCGTGTTCGCCGCGGTGCACCTGTCCAGCCAGGCTGAGGCGGATTTACGCGCCTTCGAGGAGTTCGTCCGCGCCGAGCCCCTGGTGCGGGAATGCTGGATGCTGTCGGGCGAGGTCGATTTCATCCTGAAATGCGTCGCACCGGACATGGCCACCTTCCAGGATTTCGTGACGCACCTCACCGCCGCGCCCCATGTGCGCAACGTGCGGACGTCGCTGGTGCTGCATAATTCGAAATACGAGGCGGCCGTGCCGCTTGATGTGAAGGGAAGAAGGTAAGCCTTCTCCCTCTCCCGGTTCTTGCGGGGAGAGGCACACGGCTCTCGCAATCCCCCGAATCAAAAAGGCCGCGCAGTGCGCGGCCTTTTCGAAACATCATCACGCATGGCGGCAAATGCTTACCGCCACTCCACCTTGGTGATCTCATACGCCTTGGCGCCGCCGGGGGCGTTGACCTCGACGGTCGAACCTTTCTTCTTGCCGATCAGCGCGCGCGCGAGCGGCGAGGTGATGGAGATGCGGCCCTTCTTGGCGTCGGCCTCGACCTCGCCGACGATCTGCCACACCGTCTTCTTCTCGGTGTCCTCGTCGACCAGCGTCACAGTGGCGCCGAACTTGATGGTGTCGCCGGACAGCTTGGAAATATCGATGATATCGGCGCGCGCGAGCTTGTCCTCGAGCTCGGCGATGCGGCCCTCATTGTGGGACTGCTCTTCCTTCGCGGCATGATATTCCGCGTTCTCCGACAGGTCGCCGTGCGAGCGCGCTTCCGCAATATGCTCGATGATGCGCGGACGGTCCTCGGACTGGCGCTTCTTCAATTCTTCCCCGAGCGCGGCAAAGCCGCCCGCTGTCATCGGAACCTTTTCCATCTCTTCTCTCGTCCTTCGATCGCGCGCCCACGAAAACAGAGGGCGCGGCAACCTTGATTCGTCAGTACTTCCGGGGCTGAGTATACGGCCACCGGAACGGTTATGTGGGTCTGGCGCCGGAACAGAACAACCACAACGGCCGGACAGTTCCTCCGGCCATTGTGGCTTCATTGCCAGTCACTTAGCGGAAGCGTCGCCGTCGCTAGCGATCAGGTTTCCGAAAAGTAGCTCTGCAGGGTACGAACCTCAAGGTCCCCGCCCAGATAGGCGCGGATGCCCTGCGCGGCCGCCACGGCCCCGGAAAGAGTGGTGTAATACGGCACTTTATGCAAGAGGGCCGCGCGCCGCAGCGAGCGGCTGTCGGCGAGCGCCTGCGGGCCTTCGGTGGTGTTGAGGACGAGCTGGACGTCGCCATTGGTGATGGCATCGACGATGTGCGGCCGTCCCTCAAGCACCTTGTTGACCCTCTCGGTCGGGATGCCCTGATCGGTCAGGAAGCGCGCCGTGCCCGATGTCGCCAGCACCTTGAAGCCGAGCGAATGCAATTCGCGAACGGCCTCGGCGATGCGCGTCTTGTCGCTCTCGCGAACCGAGACGAACACCGTGCCCTTGCGCGGCACCCGCGTGCCGCCGCCGAGCTGACTCTTGGCAAAGGCTATCGCGAAGGAGCTGTCGATGCCCATGACCTCGCCGGTCGAGCGCATCTCGGGGCCGAGCACCGTGTCGACGCCAGGGAAGCGGGCGAACGGAAACACCGATTCCTTCACGCCGACATGCTTGAAGTCCGCCTTCTTCAGTTTGAAGTCGGCGAGCTTCTCGCCAGCCATGATGCGCGCTGCGATCTTGGCGACCGGCGTGCCGACTACCTTGGCGACGAAGGGCACCGTGCGCGAGGCGCGCGGGTTGACTTCGAGCACGTAGATCTCGCTGTCCTTGATCGCGTACTGCACATTCATCAGGCCGACGACGTCGAGGCCGAGCGCCAGCTCACGCGTCTGCCGCTCCAGCTCCTCGATCATCCTGGCATCGAGCGAGTGCGGCGGCAGCGAGCAGGCGCTGTCGCCGGAATGGATGCCGGCTTCCTCGATGTGCTCCATGATGCCGACGATGAAGGTGTCCTTGCCGTCGCAAAGGCAGTCGACGTCGATTTCCGTTGCATCGGACAGATAGCGGTCGAACAGCAGCGGGTTCTTGCCGAGCACGGTGTTGATCTGCCCGGTCTTGTCGTTCGGGTAGCGCGCCTTGACGTCGGCCGGCACCAGCTCCGGCAGCGTGCCGAGCAGATAGTCGCTGAGCTGGTTCTCCTCGCGGATGATCTGCATCGCGCGGCCGCCGAGTACGTAGGACGGGCGCACCACCAGCGGCAGGCCGAGATCGGTTGCGACCAGGCGCGCCTGCTCGACCGAATAGGCGATGCCGTTCTTCGGCTGCTTCAGCCGGAGCTTGTCGAGCACGCGCTTGAAGCGATCGCGGTCTTCGGCAAGGTCGATGGCGTCGGGCGAGGTGCCGAGGATCGGCACTTCGGCAGCTTCCAGCGCACGCGCCAGCTTCAGCGGGGTCTGGCCGCCGAACTGCACGATCACGCCGTGCAGCGTGCCGTTGGTGCGCTCCTTCGCGATGATCTCCAGCACGTCCTCGGCGGTGAGCGGCTCGAAATAGAGCCGGTCGGCGGTGTCGTAGTCGGTCGACACCGTCTCGGGATTGCAGTTGACCATGATGGATTCGTAGCCGGCGTCATGCAGTGCGAAGCAGGCGTGACAGCAGCAATAGTCGAACTCGATGCCCTGGCCGATCCTATTGGGCCCGCCGCCGAGGATGATGACCTTCTTCTTGTCCGACGGCGAGCTCTCGTCCGCAGGCGCGCCCGCAAACAGCGCCTCATAGGTCGAATACATGTAGGCGGTGGGCGAGGCGAACTCGGCCGCGCAAGTGTCGATGCGCTTGTACACCGGGCGGACGTCGAGCGCGTGGCGCTTCGCTGTCACCTCGGCCTCCGTCGACGCCACCAGCACGGCGAGCCGCGCATCGGAGAAGCCCATGGCCTTGAGCGTGCGCATGCCGAAGGCGTTGCCCGGCAGGCCGTTCTTCCGGACCTTCTCCTCCATGTCGACGATGCCGCGCATCTCGCTGAGGAACCACGGATCGATCTTGCAGGAGTTGAAGATGTCCTCGTTCGACCAGCCGAGCCGCATGGCCTGGGCGACCTGGAGCAGCCGGTTCGGCGTCGGCGTGCCGAGCGCGGCGCGGATCGCGTTCTTGTCGTCGTGCTGGCCTAGCCCCTCGATCTCGATCTCGTCGAGCCCGGTCAGGCCGGTCTCGAGTCCGCGCAGCGCCTTCTGCAGGCTCTCCTGGAAGGTACGGCCGATCGCCATCACTTCGCCGACCGACTTCATTGATGTGGTCAGCGTGGTGGAAGCGCCGGGGAATTTCTCGAAGGCGAAGCGCGGAATCTTGGTGACGACGTAGTCGATAGTCGGCTCGAATGAGGCCGGCGTCGCGCCGCCGGTGATGTCGTTGGCGATTTCGTCCAGCGTGTAGCCGACCGCGAGCTTGGCGGCGACCTTTGCGATCGGAAAGCCGGTGGCCTTCGAGGCCAGTGCGGACGACCGCGACACGCGCGGGTTCATCTCGATCACGACCATGCGGCCGTCTTCGGGATTGACGCCGAACTGCACGTTGGAGCCGCCGGTCTCGACGCCGATCTCGCGCAGCACCGCCAGCGAGGCGTCGCGCATGATCTGGTATTCCTTGTCGGTCAGCGTCAGCGCCGGCGCGACCGTGATGGAGTCGCCCGTGTGCACGCCCATCGGATCGAGGTTCTCGATCGAGCAGACAATGATGCAATTGTCTTTCTTGTCGCGCACGACCTCCATCTCGTACTCTTTCCAGCCGAGCACGGATTCTTCGATCAGCACTTCGTTGGTGGGAGACGCGTCGAGCCCGCGCTCGATGATGTCGAGGAACTCTTCCTTGTTGTAGGCAATGCCGCCGCCGGTGCCGCCCATCGTGAAGGAGGGACGGATGATCGCGGGCAGGCCGATCTCGGACAGCGCCATCAGCGCCTGGCCGAGCGCATATTCCTGGTAGCGCTTGCGGCGGTCGCTTTCGCCGAGCACCCATTGCCGTTCGTGTTCCTCGAGAGCGGCACCCGACAGCTTCTCGCGTTCGGCCCGGTGCTTGTCGCGGAAGGACTTCTTCAACTCGGACGCGTTGGCGAGCCGCGACTTTGGCGTCTCAAGCCCGATCTTGGTCATGGCCTCGCGGAACAGCTGACGGTCTTCCGCCTTGTCGATCGCATCCGCGGTTGCGCCGATCATCTCGACGTCGAACTTTTCCAGCGTGCCCTGCCGGCGCAGCGACAGCGCGCAGTTCAGCGCGGTCTGTCCGCCCATGGTCGGCAGCAGCGCGAAGCCGCCGGGAATGACGTGACGTTCCTTCTCGATGATCTTGGCGACGATCTCGGGCGTGATCGGCTCGATATAGGTCGCATCGGCCAATTCCGGATCGGTCATAATGGTGGCCGGATTGGAATTGACGAGGACGATGCGATAGCCCTCCTCCTTCAACGTCTTCACCGCTTGCGTGCCCGAATAGTCGAACTCGCAGGCCTGGCCGATCACGATTGGGCCGGCGCCGATGATCAGGATGGTGGTGATGTCTGTACGTTTGGGCATCAACTCTCGCCGAAGTGGATTTTGGGCACAAAAAAAGGGCGCGCTTGCCGCGCGTCCCCTTGAGCCGAGAGCGCGGGGTCTCCCCTCGCGCGCGGGTGGGTCTTAGACCAGTTTTCGGGGCGGCGAAACCCCGAAAAACGCCCATCAACCGGCAATTTTGACGGGTTTTGGCCGTGCCTGCCAGCCACGGGCGAGATGCACCAGCAGCGAGGCCGCAACGCTCGATCCGCCGATCCAGCCAAGATCAGTAGGCGAAAGGGTGGCCAGCACCGCGCCACCCAGGGCCCCGCCGATGGCAAAGCCGAGATACATGGCGGAGGCGTTGAGCGAGAGTGCGATCATCGATGCCTGCGGCTCGATCCGGATGATGCTAGCGACCTGGGCCGGATAGAACGCCCAGCCCGAGATGCCCCAGAGGAAGATCGCGCCCAGCACCGCATAATGCGCCTGTCCAGGCATCAACTTCAGGACCAGCGAATGCAGGATCAGGGCGCTCGCCATGCCGGCGAGCCCGAGGCCTGCGGTGGCGAGCGTCCCGAGCCGGTCGGCCAGGACACCGCCCAGCATGTTCCCGATGGCGGCGGCGCCGCCGAACACCAGCAGCGCGAGGCTGATCTGCGCGGCGTCGAAGCCGAGGCTGCGCAGCGGGACCGCGAAATAGGTGAACACGGTGAAGCCGCCGAGCGCCCATAAGATCGTGATCAGAAGCGCGGTCAAGACATTGCTGTGACGCGCCACCGCCAGCCGTTCGCTGAGCGAGGCGGTGTTGCGCGGCAGGCCGCGAGGCAGGCCAAGCAGCAGGCCGGCAAGCGCAACAGCGCCGATCAGGGCCACCATGGCAAAAGTCGCGCGCCAGCCGAGCAGGCTGCCGACGAGATTGCCGAGCGGGACGCCGATCACGGTCGCAACCGTGAGGCCCGAGGTGACCAGCGCCACCGCGCGGCCGCGCCGTTCGGGCGCGGCGACGGCGACCGATACGGCGAGCGCCGTCGGCATGCACAGTCCGGAGCCCAGCGCCATCAGCATGCGGGAGGCCAGCAGCAGGGCGTAGCTGGAAGCCACCGTCGCGACGAGATTTCCGGCGATGAAGGTCGTCAGCGCCAAGGCTAGCACGGTGCGGCGGTCGATATTGTTCAGCGTCACCGCCAGGATCGGCGAACCCACCGCATAGGTGAGGGCGTAGGCGGTGACCAATTGGCCGGCGGCCGGGACGGAAATCGAAAGATCGGCGGCGATCGACGGCAAAAGCCCTGCAATGACAAAGCCTTCGGTGCCAATCGCGAAGGCCGCGAGAGCCAGCCAGAACACGCTCATTGGACAATATCCCTATGTTCAACGTTTATTGAATTATTGAATGCAAAGGCTAAGAAGTCAATTGGTTCAAGAACTATTGAACATCACGCCCAATTTGCTATGATTCCGGACCATGAGCCGCACGCCCCTTCATCCCACCCGCGAGCAGATCGAGCTGCCGATGGTTCTGGATTGCCTCAGCGATCCGATCCGGTTGGCCATCGTCTATCAGCTCGCCCAGCAGGAACGTGTCAGCAGCGAACTCTGCTGTGGCGACTTCAGCGGCCTCGCCGGCAAATCCAACCTCGCCTACCACTTCGCCAAGCTGCGCGAATGCGGCCTGATGCTGACGCGCGTGGCGGGCACCAACCGCTTCATGCGGCTCCGCCGCGAGGATCTGGACGCACGCTTTCCGGGGCTGCTCGATGCTGTACTCAGCTCCGCAGCCAAGGATGCCGACCGGCTACAGCTGCTGTCCGAGTGCGAGACGGTCGAAGCGGATTGAATTTGAGAGTTTTCGAGAATTTGCTTTGGGGGGCGTCGAAGCGTGCCCGTCTTCGCCCTTCGGGCTTCGCCGAGGCAGCCTTCGCACGATACGGCTTGCCTAGCCGAAGCTGGCGGAGCCAGCGAAGGCTGGAGACCCGGCCTGGATTTGAACCAGGATGAAGAGCGTTGCACCGCCCTCGCGTAGACGCTTCCGCCACCGGGCCGCGACGATCTTTACCTATCGGCGTGTGACAAGCCACCTCAGGCAGTCATTATGCTTAACGGACCAGAGGCGGCCGCGCGATGAAGGTCATGCGCCAGCGATTATGGCCAATATTGGTGTGGGCGCGCTGGACAGCGAAGCCGGCCGCGGTCAGCTTGGCGACGATCTCGTCCTCGCTATAGCGCTGAAGTCCGATGCGCGTGCGCAGATGACGGTAATCTGACAGCGCGGTGCTGATCAGCCCGATCAGCGCGTCCTTCATGAAGCCGTGACGCAGGCCGAAGCTGAGCAGCGCCATCACATCCCTGAACATGCCGACATTGGGCTGCAAGATATCTCCGAGCACGAGCTTGCCGGACGGGGTCAGCAATCGCCGGATGTTGACAAGCGCGGCATCGAGCTCGTCCGGCGTCATGTATTGCGCGACCGAGTTCATCACCGCGAGGTCGATCGACTGGTCCTGCAATTTGCGGACGTCGTCGAGGGAGCGGACGCGGATCCTGGTGTTCGGGGCAAATCGCGCGATCAGCCGGCCACGCACGCCGGGGGCGGGCTCGGCGAGAATCAGCTTGCCGCAGGCCGCGGCCACCTGGCTCGCCGACAGCGCCTCGCCGCAGGCATAGTCGAGCACGGTCGCCTCGGGCGATGAGATGTAGCCGATGATGTCCCGCGCGATGATCTGGAAGTGCAAGTCGCGATGCAGCTTGCTGACATAGATCGTATGCGTGGAGTCGTAATAATCGATCCAATCGTCCATGGTATTTCGTAGGTCCCGGCCAAACGGTTCCTGTCAAGGAACCGGCGCTGCCCGCCTTGCGTTAGGGGTGCGACGGCGCGCCGTCAATGTCCGCGTCCTAACAGGAAGGTTTCCCGTGAGCAAAGCCCCCACCAAGGTCTCGCCCGATCTCGATACCCCCACCGATCTGTCGCCCGATGGGGTCAAGAAGGTCTCTGAGGCGCTCAACGTGCTTTTGGCTGATGCGTTCGCGCTCTATCTGAAGACCAAGAATTTCCACTGGCACATCAGCGGCCGGCATTTCCGCGACTACCATCTGCTGCTCGACGAGCAGTCCGACCAGATCTTCGCCACCACCGACCAGCTCGCCGAACGCGTCCGCAAGATCGGCGGCACCACGCTGAAGTCGATCGGCCAGGTCGCCAAGCTCCAGACCATCAAGGACAACAACGAGGACTACGTCCCGCCGCGCGAGATGCTGCGCGAGCTGATGCAGGACAACAAGCACGTCGCGAGCACGATGCGTAAGGCACACGAGGTCTGCGACGACGCCGGCGATGTCGCCAGCGCCAGCATCCTCGAAAACTTCATCGACGAGACCGAGCGCCGGACGTGGTTCCTGTTCGAGGCCACCCGCCAGGAAGGCGGCAACGAGGCGTAAGGGACATTGCCGTAGGGTGGGCAAAGGCGCGCTTCTTGCGCGCCGTGCCCACCATCCGTCCTTGCGGCTTGAACTGATTGGTGGGCACGCTCCGCTTTGCCCCCCCTACAGCATTGCGCTTGTCGCTACCGCCACAGCCGCATCAACGCCCCGTCCTTGCCCGTCACCGGATCGGCCGGCGGCAGCGCGACCTCGGGAATCGTCTTCAATGCCCTGGCATGGTTCTCCGGCGTTGCCCGCGTCACCACCATCTTCGCTCCCGGCGGATAGGCGCCGATGATGCAGAAATCGTCGCTCGCCCTGATGCACTGATGCCCCGTGCCGGCCGGCAGGATCGCGACGTCGCCTGCCTTGATCTCCAGCTCCTGGCCATGATCGCCGCCGAAGCGGACGCGGGCACTTCCGCGCGCAACGCCGAGCACCTCATGCACCGTCGCGTGATAGTGCAGATAGTCGTAGACGCCATTGCGCCACGTGCCGCCCCAGTTGTTCGCTTCGAACAGATTTTCGATGGTCGCCTCGGGACGCCTGGAATCGAGCTTCACCGCACCCTGATAGACCAGGAAGGGAAGGATGTTGTTGGGCACGAGCCCGTCATCTTCGAACACGATGGCGAGTGGCTCGGCATTGTCGCTGATAACGGACATGGCAGGGCTCCTGCGTGAGCGTAGCAGGAATCAACGAGGGGCGTGAGACGACGTTCCTTGCGTCCAGGCGAACCGCAGCGTCGAGCCCGAATGACATCGAGCCCGGGTCAAGGCCCGGGCTCGATGTCGTCAAGGCAATTGCAGGAGAGCCAGCGTTACGCGCTCTTCTTCTGCCGCATCAGATCCGCGAAGCGCTGGAACAGATAGTGCGAGTCGCGCGGGCCCGGCGAGGCCTCGGGGTGGTACTGCACCGAGAACACCGGCTTGCCGTCGAGCTGAATGCCGCAATTGGATCCGTCGAACAGCGAGATGTGGGTCTGCGTCGCGCCCTTCGGCAGCGTCGCCTCGTCCACTGCAAAACCGTGGTTCATCGAGGTGATCTCGACCTTGCCGGTGGTCTCGTCCTTCACGGGATGATTGGCGCCGTGATGGCCCTGATGCATCTTCTTGGTCTTGGCGCCGACCGCGAGGCCGAGCATCTGGTGACCGAGGCAGATGCCGAACGTCGGCGTGCCCGACTTGATCACGTCCCGGATCACCGGCACTGCGTATTTGCCCGTCGCGGCCGGATCGCCGGGGCCGTTGGACAGGAACACGCCGTCCGGCTTCATCGCCAGAATGTCTTCCGATGAGGTCGTCGCCGGCACCACCGTCACCTTGCAGCCGACGCCGGCGAGCAGGCGCAGGATGTTGCGCTTGATGCCGTAGTCGATGGCGACGACGTTGAACTCGGGCTTGTCCTGGCGGCCAAAACCCTTGTCCCACAGCCAGGGCGTCTCGTCCCAGGTGAAGCGCTGGCCCGAGGTGACCATCGGCACGAGGTCCATGCCCTCGAGGCCCGGCCATTCGCGCGCCTCTTCCTTCATGCCATGCAGGTCGAACTCGCCGTTCCTGGCGTGCGCGATCACCGCATTGGGCATGCCCTTGCTGCGGATCAGCGCGGTCAATGCACGAGTGTCGATGCCGGAAAGGCCGATGATGCCGCGCGCCTTGAGCCAGGCGTCGAGATGCTTGGTGGCGCGGTAGTTCGAGGGATCGGTGATCGCGGTGCGCAGGATCACGCCGCGCGCGCCGGGCGTCGCGGCCATGTTCACCGTCTCGATGTCTTCCTCGTTGGTACCGACATTGCCGATATGCGGGAAGGTGAAGGTGATGAGCTGGCCGGCATAGGAGGGGTCGGTGAGGATCTCCTCATAGCCGGTCATCGCGGTGTTGAAGCAGACCTCACCGACGGCGTGGCCTTCGGCGCCGAGACCGAAGCCTTCGAGCACCGTGCCATCGGCGAGCACGAGGAGCGCGGTCGGTTTGTGGTCCGGCCAGGCGGTATCGTTGTCATGTTGTGTCATGAGCCCGGTTCATAGTCCGGGCCGGCGCCGCCGTCAAAGCGGACGAGCGCCGATTCACATGCGTTTTTGCATATTTGACAGGTCCCCTCGGGCACTTATCCTTGGCAGGATAATTTCCGCCAATTTCCCGGGCTTGCGAGGCAATAATGGACCAGACCACCCCGCTTCTGCTGGTTCCGGGGTTGGCCTCCTCGGCCCGGATCTATGCCCCGGTGGTCCCCGCGCTCTGGCGGTTCGGCCCGTTGATGATTGCCAACCATATCCGCGACGACAACATGGCGGCGATCGCCCGGCGCGTGCTGAGCGAGGCCCCGCCGCGCTTCGCGCTCGCCGGCCACTCCATGGGCGGCTATATCGCGCTCGAGATTATGCGCCAGGCGCCCGAGCGGGTTTTGAAGCTCGCGCTGATCAACACCCAGGCCCGGCCCGATACACCGGAAGCGACCGCGCGCCGCCGGGGCCTGATGGAACGGGCGAGGCGCGGCGAGCTGAGCGCGGCGCGCGAGGAGATGTTTCCGGAGCTGGTGCATCCCTCGCGACGCGACGATGCCGGCATTCGGAAGCTCGTGCACGAGCAGGGCGAGGACGTCGGGGTCGAAGGTTATCTGCGGCAGCAGACCGCGATCATTGCGCGGGTGGATTCACGGCCGACGCTGGCGACGATCAAATGCCCGACGCTGGTGCTGACAGGCGATCAGGACAACACGATTCCGAACGCGTTCTCCAAGGAGATGGCGGAGGGCATAGCGGGCGCGAGGCTGGTGATCCTCGAGCGTTGCGGGCATCTGCCGCAGCCGGAGCAGCCCGAGGCGACGACGCGGGCGCTGGTCGAATGGATGGGAGCCCCGGTTGTCTCAGGGCCGCGAACGGCCTAGATCAGGCGTCGGATATTCGAAGGGATCACGATCATGCTGCGCGACGACATCAACAATGCGGTCAAGGAGGCCATGAAGGCCAAGGACGAGCGCAAGCTGTCCACCCTGCGCATGGTCAATTCGACCATCAAGAACGCCGACATCGAGGCGCGCGGCAACGGCAAGCCGCCGCTGTCGGACGCCGACCTGCTCGGCGTCTTTCAGAAGATGATCAAGCAGCGCCAGGAGTCGGTCGAGCTCTACGACAAGGGCGGCCGTGCCGAACTCGCCGCCCAGGAGCGCGAGGAGATCGCGGTGATCTCGGCCTATCTGCCGAAGCAGATGTCGGACGACGAAGTGAAGAAGGCGATCGCGGATGCGATCGCCGAGACCGGCGCTGCCGGCATGAAGGACATGGGCAAGGTGATCGCGGTGTTGCGCGCGAAGTACGCCGGCCAAATGGATTTCGGCAAGGCCAGCGGTTTGGTGAAGGCGGCGCTGACAGGCTAGCTTCTTCCCTCTCCCGCAAGGGGAGAAGGTGCATCTTTGATGCCGCGTCAGTTCGGTCTACTCTCTCCCGATAGACAAATCGGGGGCAACCGATGACCGGCGCCATCAAACCGTTTCGCATCGCCATCAGCGACGACATTCTCACCGACCTCAAATCCCGCCTCGCCCGCACGCGCTGGCCGGAGGCGGAGCTGGTCGAGGACTGGAGCCAGGGCGCGCCGCTGAAATGGATTCAGGAGATCTGCGCCTACTGGGCCAACAGCTATGACTGGCGCGCCCGCGAGGCAAAGCTCAACCGCTTCGAGCAATTCATCACCGAGATCGACGGGCTTGATATCCACTTCCTGCATGCGCGCTCGAAGGAGCCATCGGCGCTACCGCTGATCATCACCCACGGCTGGCCCGGCTCGATCGTGGAATTCCAGAAAGTGATCGCGCCGCTGGTCGATCCTGCCGCGCATGGTGGTAATCCTGCGGATGCGTTTCATGTGGTGTGTCCGTCGCTGCCGGGCTTTGGCTTCTCCGCCAAGCCAAGGACCACCGGCTGGGGCGTCGACCGCATCGCCGCGACCTGGGCGAAGCTGATGGATCGGCTCGGTTACGCGCGTTACGGCGCGCAGGGCGGCGACTGGGGCTCGGCAGTGACGACATCGCTGGGCGCGCAGGACGCCGAGCACTGCGCCGGCATCCACATCACGCTCGCCTTCAACGCGGCGCCGAAGGTCGAGGGCGAGCCGACGGCGGAAGAGAAGCGCGCGCTCGCCGGCCTGAAGCATTATGTCGATCTCGATTCCGGCTATTCCAAGCAGCAATCGACGCGGCCGCAGACGCTCGGCTATGGCCTGACGGATTCGCCGAGCGGGCAGGCGGCCTGGATTTTGGAAAAATTCTGGGCCTGGACCGATTGCGACGGCCATCCCGAAAACATTTTTGACAAGGACGAGCTGCTCGACAACGTCATGCTTTATTGGGCAACGGAGACGGCGACCTCCTCCGCACGGCTCTACTGGGAGAGTTTTGGCAAGCGCCGCACCACGCCCAAAGTCAACGTGCCGACCGGCGTGGCCGTGTTCCCCAAGGAGATCATCACGCCGGTCAGGCGCTGGATGGAGCCGAACTTTCCTAACATCACGCACTGGAGCGAGATGGAGAAGGGCGGGCATTTCGCCGCATTCGAGCAGCCGGAGCTGTATGTTGGCGACGTTAGGAAATTCTTCCAGACGGTGCGCCGTTAGGGGATGCCTCCGCATCGTCATGCCCGGGCTTGTCCCGGGCTCCCACGCGCTTAAACTCAGGTCGAAACAAGAACGTGGATGGCCGGGACACGCCCGGCTGTGACGACGCTGCCGGGAAACGACCATGCTGACCGAAGCCGCAACCTACGACGAGCTCTATCGTAACTTCCGCTGGGACGTCCCGGCGCGCTTCAACATGGCGGAAGCGTGCTGCGACCGCCATGCCGACGGCACGGGCCGCCTCGCGCTGCTCTATGTCGACGAGAACGGCGCAACCACGCGCACCTCGTTCGACGAGGTCGCGGAGATGTCGCGCCGCTTCGCCAATGTGCTGAAGGCCGATGGGCTCGTGCGCGGCGACCGTGTCGCGGTGTTCCTGTCGCAGTCGCTGGAGCTGCCGATCGCGCATATGGCCGCGTTCCGATCCGGGCTGATCTCGATCCCGCTGTTCGCGCTGTTCGGCGAGGACGCGCTGGAATTCCGCCTGTCGAATTCGCAAGCAAGAGCCATCATCACTGATGAGGCGGGCTGGGAGAAGCTCACGAAGATCCGCGATCGGCTGCCCTATCTGCAGGACATCTATGTCACGAGCGGCGCCGTCCATGCCGGTGCAAAACCGTTCTGGTCGGCGATCGAAACCGCGTCCGAGGACTTTGCGACCGTCGACACCTCCGCCGACGACCCCGCCCTGATCATCTACACGTCAGGCACGACGGGCAATCCGAAGGGCGCGCTGCATGCGCATCGCGTCGTGCTCGGCCACTTGCCGAATGTCGAGATGTGTCACAACTTCCTGCCGCGCCCCGGCGATCTGATGTGGACGCCGGCGGACTGGGCGTGGATCGGCGGCCTTGTCAACGGCCTGTTCGCGTTCTGGTATCACGGCATCCCCCTGGTCGGTCACCGCGCGCGAAAGTTCGAGCCGCAGGCGGCGATGCAGATGATGGCCGACCTCGGGGTCCGCAACGTCTTCCTGCCGCCGACCGCGCTGAAGCTGATGCGGCAGGCCGGCGTGAAGCATCCGGGCGTCAAGCTGCGCAGCATTTTCACCGGTGGTGAATCGCTCGGCGGCGAGCTGCTCGGCTGGGTGCGCGAGACGTTTGGCATCGATGCGCATGAGGTGTTCGGTCAGACCGAGTGCAACCTCGTGATCGGCAGCAACTCCAACCTGTTTCCGATCCGCCCGGGGTCGATGGGCAAGGCGACGCCGGGCTTCGACGTCCGCATCGTCAACGACAAGGGCGAGGAGCTGCCCACGGGGCAGCGCGGCATCATCGGCGTGCGCCAGCCATGCCCGTGCACGATGCTCGAATACTGGCGCAATCCAGACGCGACGGCGAAGAAATATGCCGGCGAATTCCTGCTGACCGGCGATCTCGGTACCCGGGATGAGGACGGCTATTTCTGGTATGTCAGCCGCGAGGACGACGTGATCACCACCGCCGGCTATCGCGTCGGCCCGTCCGAGATCGAGCACACGCTGATGAAGCATCCGTCGGTGGCGATGGCGGCGGTGGTCGGCATCCCCGATCCGATCCGCACCGAATCGATCAAGGCCTGGATCGTGCTGCGTCCCGGCTTCGCGGCAAGCGACACGCTCGCGCGCGAGATCCAGGAGTTCGTGAAGGTGCAACTCGCCGCCCACGAATATCCGCGCTTCGTCGAGTTTGCGGAGACACTGCCGATGACGGCCACGGGCAAGGTGCTGCGGCGCGAGCTGCGGGCGCGGGGTTAGGCTCTTTCAGACAATGGCAAAGACGTCTCAAGCTGCGGGGCTTCACCGCGCCTCACTTCCGAAGCTGCACGATCTCGATGCGGCGCTGGAGCTGATGTATTACGGCTGGCGCGGGATGACGCTGGAGGCCGACGAATATCTTGCGAAGCAGGGCCTGTCGCGTCCACACCACCGCATCCTCTACGTGGTGGCGCGCCGTCCCGATATCGCGATCGGCTCGCTGATCGAGACCCTCGGCATCTCCAAGCAGGCCCTGAACCGGCCGCTCAACCTGCTGCTGGAGCGCAAGCTCCTGACATCGAAGCGGGCGCCCGAGCAGCATCGCTCCAAGCTGTTGCGCCTGACGGAGGCCGGGCGACGCATCGAGCAAAAGGCATCGGATCACGAGCGCAGGGTCCTGCGCGAAGCGTTTGATCGCGCCGGGGCGTCGGGTGCGGCGGCATGGATGGCCGTCATGGGGGCGATCGCCGACAACAACTGACGATTCCTCAAGTCAATATAGTTGACATGAGGCGCGAGCTTTGCCACTTTCCCGGCAACGAGCCAGGGGAGGGCTCCGCCATGAGCGGACGGAAAAAGGATCGCGCAGCCGCCGAGCGCTTTGTCGCGGCATGGTGCGCGAGCTGGCGCCGGGTCGATATCGACGCGGTCGTCGCGCATTTCGCCGACGATGCGCAGATGCGCAGCCCTCTGGCACTATCATTGACCGGTTCTCCGGTCGTCACCGGCGCCGAGAACATCCGCGCTTATTGGCGCGAGGCTTATGGCCACATCGAAAGCGCCGACCTGAAGATCCTGAGCTGGAGCTGGGACGAGGCGATCGCGCGCCTGACGGTGTGGTGGCAGCTCGGCGACACGCGCGCCAGCGAGTTCATGGATTTCGACGATGCGGGCCGTGTGGTGCGCAGCGAAGCCTTCTACGGAAAATGATCATGCACCTTTCGGATTTCGTCCTGCTCCTCAACACACTCTGGTTCGGCGGCGCCTTCATCCAGTTCAGCGTCGCCCAGGGCAACACGCTGAAGATACTCTTGCCGCGCGAAGAGCGCAGCAATCCGATCGCGCCGACCCTGGCGGCCAGCGTGGCGTTCCTGGGCGGGATGAATCTGCCGATCGGGCTTTTGTCGTTCTATCTTTTGGCCGCTCGTCCGGCTTTCTTCCAGCCGATCGAGGCGCAGCTGGCGCTGTTCCTGTTCTTTGCCGCCTGCCACTTCAGCCAGTTCGCCTATAACCTTCCGGTCCTGATGCGCGGAGGGCGCGTCGGGGTGGCCTACTGGCCCGTGCTGAAAGGTCCGATGCTCAGGATCTTCGTCATCGACGCGGCTCTGTTCGTAGCCAATCTCGGCGTAGCGCTCCGGCTGGCGTTCTCTTCCTGATTTCAGCGCGGCGACGCGGACAGGGCGGACCGCAGCATCGCGGCAAGATCCTTCCGCCGGAACGGTTTTGTCAGGATGCGGGCGTCGCCGACCCCGTCGGGCGTCTTGACGGGATTTTGGGTGTAGCCCGAGGTGAAGAGCACCTTGAGCCCGGGCCGCAAGCCGGTCGCTTGCCTGGCGAGCTCCGGCCCGAACATGCCGCCGGGCATCACGACGTCGGTGAGGAGCAGGTCGATGTCGCCGGGGCGGCGCAACAGTTCGAGAGCCGCGGGACCGTTCGACGCCGCGATGACGCGATAGCCGAGGGTCTTCAGCTCGCTCTCGACATAGGCCCGAACCATGTCGTCGTCCTCGACGACGAGAATGGTCTCGCTTCCGTCGGGGGCGACGATCCGTTCCGCGGGTGACGGCTGCTCGTTCGGTGGCGTTGCAAGGCGGGGAAAGAACAGCCTGACGACGCTGCCTTGTCCCGGTTCGGACTGCATCTGCACAACGCCGCCGGATTGCCGCACAAAGCCGTAGACCATGCTCAGGCCGAGACCGGTGCCCTTGCCGACCTCCTTGGTGGTGAAGAACGGCTCGAACGCCCGGCTCGCCACCTCGGCGGTCATGCCGCTGCCGGTGTCGGTCACGGCCACCATGACGTAGTCGCCCGGCCGCGGCTCGCCATTGACGTCCAGGTCGGATTCACCGAGCGAGGTGTTGCGCGCCTCGATCGTCAGCTTGCCGCCGAGCGGCATGACGTCGCGCGCGTTGAGCACGAGATTGAGCAGCGCAGTTGTCAGCTCGCCGGGATCGACGCTGGTCAGCCACACATCCGGTTCGAGCGCGAAGGTGCATTCGATGTGCTCGCCCAGGGGCCGGCGCAACAGCTGCTCCATCTCGTGAATCTTCGCGGCGATGTCGATGTCTCGCGGCCTCAGGGGCTGCTTGCGCGCGAAGGCGAGCAGGCTCCGCGTCAGGTCGGAGCCGCGCTCGGCGGCGGTCGCGATGTCGTTGGCGATCCGGTGCAATTCCTTGTTGCCGGCCAGCCTGTCGGCAAGATGCTCGGAGTTGCCGAGAATGACGGTCAAGAGGTTGTTGAAATCGTGCGCCACGCCGCCGGTGAGCTGGCCCATGGCTTCCATCTTCTGGGATTGGCTGAGCTTGTGGCTGAGGTCGGCGATGGCGGCGCGTTGCTGCTCGAGCGACTCGGCGGTGCCGTTGAGCAGGGTCATCAATCCGCCCAGCTCGCCGCCCGGGTGGGGAGGCGGAATTCGCGCGCTGAGATCTCCGAGCCCAAGCTTCTTCGCCATGGTGGCGAGACGTCCGACCTGACGCCCGACGCTCACGGTCGCAAGGATCCAGACGGCCGCGAGCAGCAGCAGCGAGGCCACCGCGAGTATCGCCACATCCTCGTAGAGCCGGCGATTCGCCGCCGCGACAAGTCCGTCCTTGGACCGTCCAACCATGATGTAGAGGCCGGCATCGCGGGTCGAAGGCGAGCGCGCGGCGACAGCCCAGACCTGCGTCCGGCCGTCGCGATCGGTCACCTCCTGATACGCCTTCCGGTCGGGCATTGCGGCGAAGCGGAGCAGGTCGGATCCCGCGATCGAGGTGCCGACCGGCTCGGTCCAGCCCCCGCGGGAGGGGGCGACCAGAACCGTTCCCTTGCTGTCGAGGAGCAGGATCTCCTTCTGGCCGAGCAGCCGCTTGTCGTGAAACTCCGCGAATTTGCGCAGGTTGAAGGAGGCGAGCAGGACCAGCTTCAGGGCGCCCGTCTCCGATCGCACCGGATAGGCGATCTGGAGCACCGATAGTCCGGTCAGCCGGCCGAATACCGGCTCGAGCGCGATGCCGCGCGACACCAGGGCCTGCTTGAAATAGGCGCGATCCCGGAGGTCGAGGGTGCGGTTGGTCCGCAGCGAATCGCAGAACAGGCTACCGTCGGGATCGATGGTCAATATCCCGGTGAACTGTGGGTATTCCTCGCGCACTTCCGACAGGAACGCCGAGCACGCGGCCTTGTCGCGCGTGTCGAGGTCGCGTGCACGGGCGAGACCATAGTGAAGCTGGGCGGTGCCCTGAATCTTCTCGTCCAGGTCGCTTGCAATGTCGTCGGCTGTCGCGGTCAGATTGGCCAGGGCTGCGTTGATTTCGCTGCTGCGATTTTGCACGAAACGTAAGCCGACGAGGATGGCGGGCACCAGCATGGCCGCAATGACGAGTATCAGTAGCCGGGTACGCAAGCTCATCGGTCGGGTGGTCCAATTTGGTCGTCGCGCGTGCTGGTTCGAAGATGCAATCTGCGGCACCACCCTCCGCTCAGTCCATAGGCATCGCGCCGAAAAGGCCCCCGCGGGGAAAATTTCGGCCGCGCACATCACGGATGAGTCCCCGGAAAGTTCGCCCGCGAGGCTCTGTTGGGCGGGCGTCGGGCCTCCCGGGATACCGTCATCCCGCGATCAACGCGCGCGTGCGCGCAGGTCGCGAGGGCGCTAATATCGGGATCGTGCCGGTGACGAGGAGAGGGAGCCGCATGTCGATCTCGGGCAAAGTCGATCCGGTGGTGCGTCCCGTGGTGGCGACCGACATCGCCGAGGCGCTGGTCGAAGGTTTGCGCGATTTCCAGGCGCTGCCGCTCTACGGGCTCTGCTTCGGCGCGCTCTACGCAGGCGGCGGTATCGCCATCATGCTCTGCCTCACGGCCTTCGGCATGGTCTATCTCGTCTATCCCCTTGCGGCCGGCTTTGCGCTGATCGGGCCGTTCGTGGCGATCGGTCTGTACGAGGTCAGCCGCCGCCGCGAGCGCGGCGAGCCGGTCTCCTTCGGCGCGATCTGGTCGGCGATACGCGCGCGCAGCGAGATCGGCTGGATGGCCTTCGTCACGCTGTTCATGTTCGTGATCTGGATGTACCAGGTGCGGCTGCTCATCGCGCTGCTGCTCGGCCTGCACGCCTCGTTCTCGAGCTTGCAGGAATTCATGACGGTGGTGCTGACGACGAATGAGGGCCTGCTGTTCCTCGCCATCGGCAACGCGGTCGGTGCCGCGCTGTCGCTGATCTTGTTTTCGCTGACGGTGGTGTCGTTTCCGTTGCTGCTCGACCGCGAGGTCGATTTCGTCACCGCCATGGTGACGAGCGTGCGTGCGGTGGTGACCAGCCCGCTGCCGATGATCTCGTGGGCCGCGGTGATCGTGATGCTGCTGATCGTCTCGGCGCTGCCGTATTTTCTCGGACTGGTCGTGACGCTGCCCGTGCTCGGGCATGCGACGTGGCATCTCTATCGGCGGCTGGTGGTGCCGGTGCCGTAAGAGGGGAGCCGGACGCAACGGAAGCGAGCTATTCGCCCGCTGCCAGGCGACGAGCGCCGAATGAGGTCAGCTCGAGTTCGCCGAGCCGCCTGATCGCATAACCCAAATTGGCCAGACGTTCGCCGTGCGCGTGCGGAATGTCGCCTTGACCCTTGCCGACCAGGGCCAAGGACGCAAATTCATCGGCGGTGAGCGCAGGGGTGCTGTCTGTCATCAGGCAACCTCGTCGGTCCATACCTTGAAATTGAGCAGGGTATTCGGACCGAAGGTCTGGACGATCGGGACGTCTGCGGCATCGCGCCCCTGCGCAATCAGCACGCGGCCGATCCGCGGCGAATTGTTGCGCGGATCGAACATGTGCCAGCTTCCACCGACGAAAGCCTCGAACCAGGCGGCGAAATCTCCAGCAGGCCACGGTTGTGGGGTGCCGATGTCGCTGAGGTAGCCGGTGCAGTAGCGCGCCGGAATATTCATGCTGCGGCAGAACGCGATGGCGAGATGGGCATAGTCACGGCACACGCCCTTGCCTTCGTCGTAGGCTTCCCGGGCTGTCTTGGTCGCACGCGCGTGCTCATGGCCGAACGTGATGTGGCGATGAACAAAATCGCAGATGGCCTGGACCCGCGCCCAGCCCGGCGGCGTGTGTTCGAACAACTTCCATGCGATATCCGACAGGCGATCGGTCTCGCAATAGCGGCTGCCGAGCAGATAGACGAGCGTGTCGGCCGGCAGCGCTTCGACGGCGTGCTGAAACGCGTTCGGAAACACCGGGTCGGGCAGGCCGCTGTCGCGAACGACGCCATCGCCGGCAAGACGGAAGGCGCCGGCCGGCGCAACGATGCGGCTGCACCAATTGCCGAAGAGGTCGCGATAGGGATTGATCGCCACCGAAGGTCGGGTGGTCAGCAGGTCGGGCACGACGATATCTGAGGCGCGCGTGAAGTGCGTGCCCAACACCATGATCATAGGCGTCGGCTGCGGGAACTCGTACAGCATCTCGAACCCGACGCGGAGCTTCATACGAACTTCTTTCTCTTGGCTAAGCTCCCAACATGGCTACGAAGCGATCGAACACAAGGCATTCACGGCCTTATTCGATCGAGAGCGGCATTTGGCGCTTCAAAAGCGCGGCGCGGGCGAGAAAACGATAGCTAATTGCGGCGATTGCGCGCACGGTGCGCCAATGTCGGAAAGAGCGGTCGTCTGTGCGCACACGCTGCGTCACGACGATCCGCGCGCGACTTGAAACGACTCATTCTTCGCACCGGCGGAGCCTTCTCATCGCGACGTCGTAACGGCGATCGTCGCGCCTATTGCCACTTCCCGCGGGCGAGCCAGACGCAGCAGGCGTGCCGCGGACGCCTGAAAAATTCCACAGCGGTTCGATACGAGATCGAACGCCAACCGAAAGCACATGATGCAAACTCTCTCCCCACGGCACGTCAAGACAGACGAAGCGCTCCGGCTCGGCGTGGAGTCAGGCTGGTACGCGATCAAGGTCAGCGGGACCTTCGTCTCGGGCCCGCACGACTCGGAAGGGGATTGCCGTCGCAAGATCGACGAGATTCAACCGCCGGTGAAGAAGAAGCGATAACAGCGCCGATTTCGGCCGCTACGGCGTCTTGATCCCCATCGCCTTCAACGCCGCCAGCATTTGCGCTGGCGGCGTCATTTTGATCTGTGGCGCCTTGCCGGTTTCCAGCAAACTCTTCAGCCCCGACAGGATCGCGGGCCAGCCGGTGCGGCCGCCGGAGAGGATGTCGTCGCTGAGCGCGCGGTCGTGCCGCTCGCTCATGGTGAGGCGGATGGCTTCGCCGGCTTGCTCGATCTCGTAGGTGACGAGCGTGGTGCCGAGCTTTGCGACGAGGTCAGGCCAGTTGACGTTCCACGTCACCGTCAGCTTGTTCGGCGGATCGTATTCGAAGACTTCACCCGAGATGTGCTCCGAACCGTCAGGCGCGCGCACGGTGAAACTGCCGCCGAGCCTCCGTTCCATCTCCACCGCAAAGCCGGAAAAGTACTTCTTGCTGAACTCGGCCGAGGTCAGCGCTTCCCACACCTTCTCCGGCGTGGAGACGATGTAGATGGTGTAGACCGTCAGCGGTTTGAACTGATCGAGGTTCATTTTGCGTCGAATCCCTTGTTGAGGGCTGTGCGTGGAATGCCGAGCAGCTTGCCGGTCTCGAGCAGGCTCTTGAGCTGGGACAGGATCGCCGGCCAGCCGTTGGAGACGGCGCCGAGATATTTGCCGCCCTCGACGAAGCCGTCATGCAACACGGTCAAACGCACGAGCGAGCCGAACGGTTCGATCGTGAAGACGACGCGCGATATCGGCTCGCCGCGCAGCTCTTCGAACTTCTGGTGCTTGAAGCTGTAGGACAGGCGGCGCGGCGGATCGGACTCCAGAATCTCGCCGGAATCGGTGACCTCGCCGTCGAGCGTGAGCGCGAAGGGTGAGCCGACCTTCCAGTCCGACTGGACGTCGGCGCCGAACCAGTATTGCCTGGTGAACTCGCTCGACGTCAGCGCCTCCCACAGTCTCTCCGGCGTGGTCTCGATATAGCTCACATAGACGAATTGGGGCTTACTCATCGCGCTTCTCCAACTGACGTTTCAACTCGCTGAGCGCGGCGAGCTTGCCGCGCTCGAATTTCCTGATCCAGCGTTCGCCGATCTGATGGATCGGCACCGGATTGAGGTAATGCAGCTTCTCGCGGCCATGCCTGACGGTCGTGACCAGATTGGCCCCTTCGAGAATGACAAGGTGCTTGGTCACGGCCTGGCGCGTCATCGCGAGGCCCTCGCAGAGTTCGTTCAGCGTCTGGCCGTTCCTGGCGTGAAGCCTGTCCAGCAGCGACCGTCGTGACGCATCGGCGAGCGCTTTGAAGACCTCATCCATGGCGGCGATAATAGGCAACCAAATGGTTGCATGTCAAGATGATGTCTTTGGCGCCCGGAAATGGCTGTGCTAGCCTTGAAGCTCAGCCAACGCAGATTGGTTCCGGGAGAGCTTTGATGTTCCGTTGCTTCTCACTCGCTGCAGGTCTTGTCCTTTTCGCCTGCAGCACCACGGCCCAGGCACAACAGAAGCAGACCATCGGCGCGCCGCCGGAAGCGTCCAACATGAAGCTGGTCGGCACCAACGACCTGCAGGCGCGCAGTGCGTACCAGCCGACCATCCATCACCAGGGCGATCGCTGGATCGCCTATATCGGCCATCACGGCGGCACCGACGACGTGCCCGCGCCCGTCAACCCGATGACGGGGCAGGCCGAACCGAACGGAACGTCCATCGTCGACGTCACCGATCCCGCGCGTCCAAAATACCTGCGGCATCTGCCGGGCCAGGAAGGCAAGTACGAATCCGGCGGCGCGCAGATGGTACGGGTTTGCGACGGCAAGTCGCTGCCGAAGGGCGATCCCAATGCGGTCTACATGCTCCGCACCTTCGGCAGCGAGGCGCATGAGATCTGGAACGTCGCCGATCCCGCAAATCCCGTGCTCGTTACCCGCATCGGCGGGCTGAAGGACACCCACAAGAGCTGGTGGGAGTGCGACACCGGCATCGCCTTTCTCGTCTCCGGCGCGCCGGACTGGCGCACGCGGCGCATGACGCAGGTCTACGACCTCAGCGATCCCGCGCATCCGCAGAAAATCCGCGACTTTGGCCTGCCCGGCCAGGAGCCCGGCTCGACCGGCGCCGTGCCGACCGAATTGCACGGGCCGATCTCGACCGGACCCGACGGCAATCGCGTGTTCTTCGGCTACGGGACCAACAAGGGCGGCATTTTGCAGATCGTCGATCGCGACAAGTTGCTGAACGGGCCGAAGGAGCCGACGCCGGACAATCTGCGCTATCCCGAGATTTCGCGCTTGCCGATGTCCGCCTTCAACGGCGCGCATACGACGTTCCCGATGCTCGACATGCCGGTCACCGAATTCGCCGAGGACAAGGACGGCAAGACCCGCGACATCGTCATGATCGTCGACGAGGCGATCTTGAACGAATGCGGCGAGGCGCGGCAGATGGTGTGGTTCGCCGACGTTACCACCGAGACGCGGCCGATGATGATCTCGAGCTACACCGTGCCGGAGGCGGGCGGACAGTTCTGCCAGCGCGGCGGCCGCTTCGGCTCGCACTCCTCGAACGAGAGCATGGCGCCGGTCTATTACAAGAAGATGGCCTTCATCGCCTTCTTCAATGCGGGCGTGCGCGCGCTCGACATCCGCGATCCCTATCATCCGAAGGAGGTCGGCTATTTCATCCCGGCGATCACGCAGGCCACCGACAAGCGCTGCATTCCCGTCGAGGGCGGCGAGCGCTGCAAGGTCGCGATCCAGACCAACAATGTCGAGACGGACGATCGCGGCTACATCTACATCGTCGACCGCGCCAACACCGGCCTGCATATCCTCGAGCTGACCGGACCGGCGCGCGCGGCCGCCGGCCTCCCGAGGAACTGACGTGCGGCGCGGGGCGGCGATTGCGGCTGTGGCCATCGCGCTCGGTGTATCCGGCGTCGGGGCCTATCGGCTTGCGCCGGCGCCGGCGGCGGAATCGGCGGGCTGGCGCGAAATCGTATGGCCGTTCCCGCGCGACGGCTGGCCCTCCGGCCGCGCGTTCCGCTGCGACGGCGCCTGCGCGGGCACCGAGCTCTACGTGCGCGCCAAGCGTGGCTTCTGCAATTGCGACCGCGGCGTCGCCGACGATGATGAGGTCGATCGCGTTGCCGACATCGATCTGATCAGCCCGCGTTTTGCCGCCGTCGCACCGGGTGAGGAGGTGGGACTTGGCGAGATGCGCGGCCGCGCCAGGCGCTATGATCTCGATATGGCCGACGGTGTCCGCCATACCGCGATCGGCATCGCCGTCTCGCGCCGCTGCGATCTCTTCGTCGCTGCGGCCCAGGGGCGTGGCGAAGCAGGCGCCGTGCAGCGTGCGGCGCTGGCGTTCCTGGAGAGGCCGGAGATGAAGCTATGGGCGACCGCAGCGCTGGACGGACAGTGAGTGTCATGCATTAATGCGCCAAACCGCTCTCAGCGAGTCCTCCCCATGATGTCCATGCAAGCCTATTTCGCCTTCGTCGCCGCCTGCATTGCGCTGGCCTTGCTGCCGGGGCCGATCGTCACCCTCGTCGTCGCCAACGGCCTGCGTCACGGCACGCGCGCGGCGTTGACCAATGTCGCGGGCGCGCAGGCCGGGCTCGCCATCGTCATCGGCATCGTCGCAGTCGGCCTGACCTCGCTGATGGCGACCATGGGTTACTGGTTCGACTGGGTGCGCTTTGCCGGCGCCGCCTATCTGATCTGGCTCGGCATCAAGCTGATCTGGGCGCCGGTCGAAGGCCTCAATGTCGACGAGCCGCCCGCGCCGCCGCGCGGCGGGTTCTTCCTGCAAGGTTTCCTTGTGCTGCTGTCGAACCCGAAAGTGCTGATCTTCTTCGGCGCCTTCATTCCGCAGTTCATGGACATGAACCGCGACCACTTCCCGCAAGTCGCGCTGCTGGGCGCCACGTTCATGGTCACCGCGGCGATGACGGATGCGCTCTACGCTCTCGCCGCGGGGCGCGCGCGAAAATTCTTTTCGGCCCGCCGGACGCGGCTGATGTCGCGCATCTCCGGCGGCTTCATGATCGGCGGCGGTATCTGGCTGGCGCTGACACGGGCAAAATAACCTCCCTCGTACCGGTTCGCGCTTGAACCCTTCGCGGCGGCGATGCGTCCAATCGGGCATTGCCGCTGACGAAGGAATTTGGCCGTGCCCGATCTGCCCTGGTTCGTCTATGCGATGCTGTTCGCACCGCTCGGGCTGTTACTGGTCGCCTCCGTCGTGAAGACCTGGCAGGTGCGCGAGGCGCGAAGCTGGCCGCGGGCATCGGGCAAGGTCGTCCGCTCGGTCGCCGAGGTGCGCGAGGTCAGGGTGTCCGACAGCGACCGCGAGGAAGGCTATCGGCTCGAGAGCCGCAATTTTGCGAACGTGACTTACGAATATCCGGTCGGCAGCCGCAAGCTGAGCTGTAACCGCATCTCGATCGGCGAGGACCTCGGCAATTTCGAGGTCGCCGAGAAGCTCGCAAAATATCCCGCCGGCAGTGTCGTCACCGTCTATTACAATCCGCGCCATCCCGATCAGGCCGTGCTCGAGCGCGACCTGCCCAAGGGGCTGTGGGGCTGCCTCGGCATCGGCACGGCGATCGCGTTTGGCATCGTGTTCGGCTCGGCGTTCGGGCTCAACCAGACTTATGCCTACCTTGCGCACCACATCGGGCGGCCCGATCTCGCCGGCCTCGTCGTCGGCTTCGGCGCGTTCGGCCTCGTCATCGCGCTGATGGGGTATGGGGTGCGGCGGCAGGCGTTGAAGGCGGCGCGCTGGCCGGTGGTGCCGGGCACGATCAAGCTCTCGGGGATCGAGCAATATCACGAGGCCAGCGAGCCGGGCGAGCGCCGCGGCACCGAGATGTTCGGCAAGCGCGTGACCTACACCTATCGCTATCAGAATATCAGCTACACCAATGAATGCGCGCGCGTCGCGGCCGGGACGCAGTCCGGGTCCGACGAGATGTTGAAGAAGCTGATGTCGCGCTACAAGCACGGCGCGACCGTCGAGGTGCGCGTCAATCCCGACAACCCGGCCGAGGCGACGCTCGATACAAGCGGCCCCGTCCGCATCGCCTGGCTGCTGTGGGGGATCGCTGCGATTTTCGCTGCGCTCGCGGTGTTCGTCGCGACGCGGGGCAGCTAATCGACCAGCCTCTCCCTGCGCAACTCCAGCTCGATCTCCGCAAAAATCCTAGCCAGCCGCTCCGCCCATTGCTGCTGGCCGGACTGATCCGCGATCAGATCCTGGCGGATCTCGATGCCGGTATTGACGAGGCCGCGGGCTTCGCCGTGGACGGGGATGGTGTAGTCGCTGAGGTCGCTCACCGCATAGGGCTCGTTGTCGCCGACGACGAGATCGCCTTCAGCGCGCAAATGTTTCAGCAGCAGCTGCGGCAGCACGGTGTCGCGGTTATACAGCGCGGCGATGTGCCAGGGCCGGGCGACGCCGGCATAAACCGGCGTGAAGCTGTGCAGCGACACCAGCACCGTCGGCCGCGTGTCGTGCAGGCGGCGGTCGATCGCTGCATCGATGCGGCGGTGATAGGGCTCGAAGATCTCGCGCCGCCGCGCCGCGCGCTCGCCCTCGGAGATGCCCTCGTTGCGCGGGATCGCAGTCGCCTCGGATATCACGGGGACCGAGCTTGCTACGCCGGGCGAGCGGTTGCAGTCGATCACGAGCCGCGAATAGCGCTGCGCGATCAGATGCGCATCGAGCATTTTTGCCAGCCGCTCGGCGACGCCGGCAATACCGATGTCCCAGGCGATGTGTCGCGTCAGCTCGCTTTCCGCGACGCCGAGGTCGCCGAGCGCGCGCGGCAGAATCCGTCCGTAATGATCCGAGGTGAGCAGGAAAGGCGATGCCCCATCCGCATTGACCTCATGCACCGGCGGAATGTCCCCCGCGCCGAGCAGTTGATCGGTCGCGTCGGCCGTGTTCAAGTCCATCCTGATTGCCTATGGAAAAAGCAGCTACCGTCTGAATTGGGCAGCAATCGCTTGCAGGTCGGTCCACCCAAAATCATCATGATCGCCAGACGATGCCGTTGCCGGCGATTCATCACAAGACCAAATCTCGCTTGCCCCCGGGACTTCGCTGGGACGAGGAAACGTGCGGCTGTCGTTTTGCTCGATTGACGGCTATAGACACCCCATGACCTCCGATCGTCTTTTCGTCTACGGCACCCTGATGCGCGGCTTCGACCATCCGATGGCGCGGCTGCTTGCAGGACATGCGGACTTTTTGGGTGACGCGACGTGTCGCGGCCGGCTCGTTCTCGTGAAGCATTATCCCGGATTGCTGCTGTCGAACGCGGCCTCCGATGTCGTCCATGGTGAGCTTTTTCAATTGCGCGTGCCCGACGAGCTCCTGCGCGAGCTCGACATGTACGAGGCCTGCGGCGAGGGCTTTCCGGAGCCGACCGAATATCTGCGCAAGCTGATCGACGTGACGCTGCCTGATGGCACCACGGAGAAGGCCTGGACTTACGTCTACAATTGGCCCGTCACCGATCTGCCGCGCATCGAGTCCGGGCGCTTTCTCGAGCACTAGGCGCGGATGCGGACTTCACCTCTCCCGCGCAAGCGGAGCGAGGGATCGCACCTTCATCGTGGCCGGCGTTCGATCACTACGCCGACAGCACTTCCTTCACCAGGCGCACGTCGATCTCGTGCTCGACGTAGCTCCACTCCTCGGTCTGCCTCAGCATCGCCACCAGCTCCTCGAACAGCGAGGCATCGGGGGGCGCGAACTCGAACCATGTCAGGAAGTCGAAGGGACCGCCGAGATCGCGGCTGTGATAGAGCCGCCGCGCGATGGCGGGCAGGAAACGAAGAGTGCTGGCGATGTGGTGCGACTTGTCCTCGAAGATCTTGCGGCGCTCTTCCTGCGTCAGCTCCCACCACGCCTCCGATTTGCGGATCGGAATCAGCGCCGCGGAAGTGGCCTCTAACCGGCCGAGCTCGGCCTGCACCGCGGTGAGCTGCTGCTTCTCGGCGCGCTCAGTGTAGCGCGGCGTGCTCGCAACGCCGACCAGCCGCCACGCATTGCGAGAGGGCACCAGGGGCAATGAAATCGCCTCGCTGTCGGTCACCGACAGCGCCGGCACGAAGGGCAGGGGCTCGCCCACCACGGGTGAAATCGAGGTCACACGCCAGCCCCCGCTGTGGCCGCCGCGAAACATCCTGAACATGGCCTATGGAAGCGCGGAACCGGTCCGGGTTCAAGTCTTTCCGTGGTCATTCCGGGCTCGATGCTTCGCATCGCCCCGGAATGACGCCTGTGCATAGGTCGAATAACCCGGATAAGCCGGACAAACCTGACTTTTGGGCAGGCCGCGCCTATATCCGTAACCCTTCGCCCGACTCACGTTGATTCGCGCCAGACCCAGAGCCCATGCGCTTCACGCCCCAGTTCCTCGACGAGCTTCGTGCCCGGCTTTCGGTCTCCGAAGTCGTGGGCAAGCGCGTGAAGCTGAAGAAGGCGGGGCGGGAATGGAAGGGGCTGTCGCCGTTCCAGCAGGAGAAGACGCCGTCCTTCTACGTCAACGACCAGAAGGGATTTTACCACGACTTCTCCTCCGGCAAGCACGGCGACATCATCACCTTCGTGATGGAGACCGATGGCCTGCCGTTCGCGGAGGCTGTGGAGCGGCTCGCCAACATGGCGGGCCTGCCGCTGCCGGCGGTGACGCCGGATGCGGCGCGGCACGAGCAGCGGCGCCGCACGCTGCATGACGTCATGGAGCTCGCCGCAAAATTCTTCGCCGAGACGCTGGCCTCGCGCGCCGGCGCGAAGGCGCGCGGTTATCTCGCCGATCGCGCGATCTCGCCGGCGACGCAGGTGCAGTTCCGCCTCGGCTATGCGCCGCCGCCACCCGAGCGCTTCGCGCTGAAGGAGCATCTCGGCAAGCTCGGCCTCTCCGTCGAGGACATGATCGAGACCGGGCTGCTCGTTGCCGGCAACGACATTCCCGTGCCCTACGATCGCTTCCGCGATCGCGTGATGTTTCCGATCACGGATCTGCGCGGCCGCGTCATCGCCTTCGGCGGACGTGCGCTGGAAAAGGACGTTCCGGCAAAATACCTGAACTCGCCGGAGACGCCGCTCTTCCACAAGGGCGACAATCTCTACAATCACCAGACCGCGCGCAAAGCCACCCACGATGGCAGCGCGCTGATCGTGGTCGAAGGCTATGTCGACGTCATCGCTATGGTGACGGCAGGCTTTGCAGGTGCCGTGGCGCCGCTCGGCACCGCGCTAACCGAAAACCAGCTCGCGCTGCTCTGGAAGATGGCGGACGAGCCGATTCTCTGCTTCGACGGCGATCGCGCCGGACAGAAGGCGGCTTACCGTGCCGCCGACCTTGCCTTGCCATTTCTTGCGCCGGGCAAGAGCCTGCGTTTTGCGCTGCTGCCGGAAGGTCAGGATCCCGACGATCTCGCCCGCTCGGGCGGCCGCGGCGCGATCGAGGATGTCATCGCGGCGGCGAAGCCGCTCGCCGAGATGATCTGGTCGCGCGAGCTCGAAGGCGGCAACTTTGCCACGCCCGAACGCCGTGCCGCGCTCGAAGCGCGCGTCAAGGAGCTGTCCAACGGCATCCGCGACGAGGTGGTGCGGCGCTATTATCGCGACGATTTTGCCGAACGGCTTCGACGCACCTTCGCGCCCGAGGGCGGGCGCGGCGGCTTTGCCGGCCGGGGCAATTTCCAGGGCAATTCCGGTCGCTCCTTCCAGCCCCGCAACGGGGGGCAGGCGAATCGATTCGGGGGGCAGGGATTCGGTAGCCAAGGGCGGCGTGGGGCCCCCGGTCCCGCCTTTATTCCCTCCGGCCCCTATCAGGCGGCGAGTCCCCAGCTGGCGGCCAGCCCGATCATGAAGGGCCAACGCAGCGCCATATCCCGGCGCGAAGCCCTGATCCTGCAAATCCTGATCAACCACCCCTGGCTGCTGCACGACCACCTTGAGGAGGTCGCCGCCCTGGAGCTGGCCCATCCCGAGGCCCATAAGCTCCGGGCCGGCATCATCGCCGCCTTTGCCAACGACCACCACCACTCGCCGGACCCCGGCGAGCTGGCCGAGAAGATGCGAGCCGACATCGAGAAGGGTGGATTTTCACAGCTTCTTCAAAGGGTTGAGAACGGTATCACGACCGCGGCGGTGTGGGGTGCCCGCGAGGGCGCCGCCCGCGACGACGTTCTCTCCACCTGGCACCAGCTCGTTGCCTTGCATCGGCAATACCATTCACTACTTAGAGAACTGAAAGACGCCGAGCTGGCCTTGGGGGAGGACCCCAGCGAGGCCAATTTGGCGTGGCTGCGTGACGTCAAGGCTCGGATAGGAGAAGTCGACGGTACCGAGGCCCTGATCGAGGGTTTTGGCGAGCTGTCGGGCCGGTTCCAGAAGAGCGTGTGATGAAAGAATCATGCGGACGGCCGGGACCGGAACCGCTAAAAGACTCGCCAAATCCAAGGTTTGGCGGCAAAAACAGGGTTAATCGAGGCTTAACGGTCTTGTAGCACTTTGGCCACCAGGCGGCCGCAGGCAGAACAGACGCGTCAGGAATAAATCCGCGCAATCGCTGTTGGCACTACACCTGCATCCGCTGCGACAAAGAGGCTCACGAAGCGTTAGGCAAATCCGGCGAGAGAAAAGGTCGGGGTGGCGAGAGATATCCGCGCCGCCCTTTCCGTGTCGCGATCTGACGAAGCGAGAGCGTCGAACAACAGGTTCAAGTGAATTCAGGCGGGCGGGCCGTTCGGCCTTCTGCATGAAGCGCGTTTAGGAGCAATGGATGGCCACCAAGGCAAAGACGCTGCAGGCGAAGGACAAAGAAAAGGACGACAAGGCAGCGGACGCGCCGGAGAAGGACTCCCAGGACGCGCCGTCGCCGTTGCTGGATCTGTCCGACGCGGCCGTGAAGAAGATGATCAAGCAGGCCAAGAAGCGCGGCTTCGTGACCTTCGATCAGCTCAACGAAGTTTTGCCGTCCGACCAGACCTCCCCCGAGCAGATCGAGGACATCATGTCCATGCTCTCGGACATGGGCATCAACGTCACCGAAGCCGACGATAGCGACGGCGAGGAGGACAAGGACGAGGGCGGCGAGGACGAGACCGACAATGAGCTCGTCGAGGTCACCCAGAAGGCCGTCACCGAGGTCAAGAAGAGCGAGCCGGGCGAACGCACCGACGACCCCGTGCGCATGTATCTGCGCGAGATGGGCACGGTCGAGCTCCTGTCCCGCGAAGGCGAAATCGCGATTGCGAAGCGCATCGAGGCCGGCCGCGAGGCGATGATCGCAGGCCTCTGCGAAAGCCCGCTGACCTTCCAGGCCATCATCATCTGGCGCGACGAGCTTAACGAAGGCAAGATCTTCCTTCGCGACATCATCGATCTCGAAGCGACCTATGCCGGGCCCGACGCCAAGGGCGGCATGAACACCGCGATGATCGGCGGTCCGACCGGCGAGAACGGCGAAGCGTCCGCCGAAGGCGGCGAGGTCGCAGCCGTGAACGGAGCTGCGCCGGCGCATGTCGCGCCGCCCGCCGCGCCGCCGTCGCCGACCCCGTTCCGCGCCGCGCCTGCGCCCGGCAATGCCGGCGAAGGCGAGAAGGATCCGGGCGAAGCCGCGGCCGAAGCCGACATGGACGAGGACGACGAGTTCGAGAACCAGATGTCGCTCGCGGCCATCGAGGCCGAGCTCAAGCCGAAGGTCGTCGAGATCTTCGACAAGATTGCCGACAGCTACAAGAAGCTGCGCAAGCTTCAGGAGCAGGACATCCAGAACCAGCTCGAGAGCACCTCGCACGGGCCCTCGCTGTCGCCGCACCAGGAACGCAAATACCGCAAGCTGAAGGACGAGATCATCGTCGAGGTGAAGTCGCTGCGCCTGAACCAGGCGCGTATCGACTCACTGGTCGAGCAGCTCTACGACATCAACAAGCGCCTCGTGTCGCACGAGGGCCGCCTGATGCGCCTTGCCGACAGCCATGGCGTCGCGCGTGAGGACTTCCTGCGCAACTACACCGGCTCGGAGCTCGACCCGCGCTGGCTCAACCGCGTCTCGAAGCTCTCGGCCAAGGGCTGGAAGAACTTCGTCCATATCGAGAAGGACCGGATCAAGGACCTCCGTCACGAGGTGCACCAGCTCGCCGCGCTCACGGGCCTCGAGATCGTCGAGTTCCGCAAGATCGTGCACTCCGTGCAGAAGGGCGAGCGCGAGGCCCGCCAGGCCAAGAAGGAGATGGTGGAAGCCAACCTCCGTCTCGTGATCTCGATCGCCAAGAAGTACACCAACCGCGGCCTTCAGTTCCTCGACCTGATCCAGGAAGGCAACATCGGCCTGATGAAGGCGGTCGACAAGTTCGAGTATCGCCGCGGCTACAAGTTCTCGACCTACGCCACGTGGTGGATCCGGCAGGCGATCACCCGCTCGATCGCCGACCAGGCGCGCACTATCCGCATCCCCGTGCACATGATCGAGACGATCAACAAGATCGTGCGCACCTCGCGCCAGATGCTCAACGAGATCGGCCGCGAGCCGACCCCGGAAGAACTCGCCGAGAAGCTCGGCATGCCCTTGGAGAAGGTCCGCAAGGTCCTCAAGATCGCCAAGGAGCCGCTCTCGCTCGAAACCCCGGTCGGTGACGAAGAGGATTCACACCTCGGCGATTTCATCGAGGACAAGAACGCGATCCTGCCGATCGATGCTGCGATCCAGTCGAACCTGCGCGAAACCACCACGCGCGTGCTCGCTTCGCTCACCCCGCGTGAAGAGCGCGTGCTGCGCATGCGCTTCGGCATCGGCATGAACACCGACCACACGCTGGAAGAAGTCGGCCAGCAATTCTCGGTCACCCGCGAACGTATCCGTCAGATCGAAGCGAAGGCGCTGCGCAAGCTGAAGCATCCGTCGCGGTCGCGGAAGCTGCGGTCGTTCCTGGACAACTAATTCGGATCGTCGTGCCCGGGCCAGTCCCGGGCATTCATCCAAACGAAAACGGCGGGCCGAAAGCCCGCCGTTTTCTATTTGTGCCGACGCTTCGCGAGTTGGGCAGAGCCTACTTCTTCTTCGCGCCGACCCGGTCGAGGTTCTTGATTGCCAGCGGCGGGCGGCCGGACTTTTCCGCGATCTCGCGGTCCTGCTCCATGATGAAACCGCGCGCGGGCTCGTCGCCGTCCAGGCCTCCGAGCAGCTCCGCAGGCACGCGCCGGTTGGAGCGTTGGGAGCCGTCTTCGTAGAAGACGTTGAAAAAGGCGAACTCGCCCTTGGGATTGGTTCCAGGTTTTTTGGCCATGGCGGGCTTGTCGTCGATCAGGGCGCTATAGTCAAATGACTTTGGCGGGTTTTCCGGTGGTCACACGGACCTGTCGCGGCGGTATCGGCTGCGCAATCGATCGATGAAGTCCGTTTGCTGGATGTTCGGACGCGTCCGGCGCTTCGTAAAATCCGATGCAGCCCTTCGCTCAACAAACGGCGGGCCGCAAAGCCCGCCGTTTATTTTTGGTCTTCAGCGTCGCCCGGGGCTGGCGGGGCGACAACCTAGAATAGAATACTATAACTTGCGCCATAGCGTGGCAAGGCAAATCGTTGACGCTGTGATGTCGCATCGAGCGCGTCAGATATGCGCTGGTCGCGACGTCTGGTTTTGATGCGCATCAAAGCAATTGTTTGGATGGCCAAATCACTTTGTTCATATTTCCCGCTCTCGCAACGCAACGAGAGGTGCGCGCTTTGTAAAAGGGCGCGTTCGCCTGCACGTCTTCCGTCCGGGTGCACAGGTTGTGTTCCATTGTGCGAACGAGTTCCATGTCCGCGGTTGCACATCTCACTGCGTACACGTGACGAGTTCCGCTGCGGCGAGCCGCTTCTCCAGCGACAACGCCATTCAAGAGATACTCGGAGCGCAGGTGGGAAGATGAGTGAGGCCATCACGGCGCCACCAGCTCTACGCGCCGGTTGAGCGCGCGGCCGGCGTCCGTAGCGTTGGAACCGACTGGTGCCAGCAATCCGACGCCGGCGGTGCGCAGCCGCGTCTGCGCGATCCGAAAGCTTTTCACGAGTTCGGCTGCGACCGCTTCGGCGCGGCGCTTCGAGAGATCGAGATTGTACTCGTAAGCGCCCTGGCCGTCGGTGTGGCCGACGATGAAGACGTTGAGCTGCGGCTGACTCGTCAGCAGCTTTGCGATCTGCTCCAGCGTCGGGCGGCTCTCCGGCTTCAGCACCGCCTTGTCGGTATCGAAATAGATGCCGTAGAGCGCGATGTGACCGGTCTCGCCAAGACCCTTCGCCATCGCGGCGGCATCGACCATCTTGTTCGCGATGGCGCCGAGCTCGGCGACTGTGACCTGCGCATAAATGTCCTGGTTGTTCTGGCTGACGATGACGCTGGCATAGGTCTCGCGCCCGCCTTCGGTCTTGCGGCCGGAAAAATAGCGGTAGTTGAAGCCGTCGACCCACATCTGCGGGACCGGTAGCGTGTCGATGCTTTCCGTGAAGGGAATGGCACCGCAGGCGTCGGTGTCGCAGGCGAGCAAGGTCTCGAAGCCAGCTTTCGCAAGTTGCGTCTCGAAATTGCGCGACACTTCCAGGATCGAGGGGCCGGGATTGGTGCGATAGGCGATGCGGAAGATGCGGCCTTCGAGCCGCCGCGCATCAGCCGGCTGGCCGTCCCTAAAGGCGGCCGCCTGCATCCGTGCCGCGTCAAAATCCTTCGTCACGTAGCCGGTGATGACGCTGCCGGTGAAGCGGCCGATGCCGGGATAGTCGCGGCTGCCTGCGACATCGCGGGTCTGCGCGGCGGCGGCGGTGGCGGTGAAGGAGAGCAGGGCGAGGACAGCGAGCATCCGGTGCGGAATGGGCATGGTCATCTCGATCGGTTGGGGACGGGGCGAGCGCAATTCATTTGTCGCGCCCAAGATACGATCGGTTCTGGCGAGGATCTGCCGCTTTGACGCGAATCCGGTTCCCGGGCATGATCGCGCGCTTTCCGCGTTCATTCTTCAAAGGATTTTCCCGCATGTCGAGACACGCCCTGGCCACCGCCTTCATCCTCTGTCTGGCCGGCGGATCGGCGCAGGCCGCGCGCTGCGGCGGCGACTTCAACAGCTTCGTCGCCAGCATGAGCTCGGAAGCGCAAGGAGCCGGCGTCTCGGCGAGCGTGACCAGCGCGGCCTTCAGCGGCATCGCCCAGGACGGCGCCGTGCTCGCGTTCGACCGGCGCCAGCGCTACACCTTCAACAAGAGCTTCGAGCAGTATGTCTCGACCCGCGTCGGCCCCGGCCGCATCAATGGCGGCAAGGCACTGTTGCAGCGCCACGCGGCGCTGCTCTCGCGCATCGAGCAGCAGTTCGGCGTGCCCCGCTACATCCTGGTCGCGATCTGGGGGCTCGAAAGCGATTTCGGCAAGGGCGACATCGGCAAGCTGCCGGTGATCCGCACGCTCGCCACGCTCGCGCATGATTGCCGCCGCACCGAGCTGTTCCAGGGCGAGCTGCTCGCCGCGCTCAAGATCGTGCAGCGCGGCGACCTGCCGCTGCGCGACCTCATCGGCGCCTATGCCGGCGAGATCGGCCAGACCCAGTTTCTGCCGTCGTCCTACATCAAATACGGCGTCGATTTCGACGGCGACGGCCACGTCGATCTGCGCCACAGCGTGCCCGACGTGCTCGCCTCGACCGCGAACCTGCTTCACACCAGCGGCTTCAAGATGGGCCAGCCCTACGGCGAAGGCACCGCCAATTTCGAGGCGATGCGAGAGTGGAACAGGGCGGTGATCTACCGCAAGACGATCGGCTATTTTGCGGATCGGCTGGCGGGGCAGTGAAGCGGGCCGGCACATAGTTTGTAGGGTGGGCAAAGGCGCGAAGCGCCGTGCCCACCATCCTTCGTGTCGTCGGAAGTGGTGGGCACGCTTCGCTTTGCCCACCCTACGGACTCACGTCCCCTTCGCCATCTTCTCCAGCTTCCGCTGCAACGGCGCCCAATAGGTGCCGGGGCGGAAGCGCTGCAACAAGTCCATGAAGCGCGCGTCGTTGCCGATCAGGATGCGGGGCTGGTTGTTCTCGATGCCCTTGATAATGCGCAGCGCGGCGTCTTTCGGCGTGGTCTTTGCCGCGTTCTCGAACCGCTCGATCGATTGCGCGCGGCGCGCATTGTCGGTGACGCCGACCCCGGTGCGCGAATTGCGCGCGATGGCGGTGGCGACGCCGCCGGGATGCACCACCGACAGTTTTACGGGGCTGCCCGCGACCGCAAGCTCGTGCCGCACGCTCTCGGAAAAGCCGCGCACCGCGAACTTGGCGGCGGCATAGGCCGACTGTCCAGGCGGCGCGATGATGCCGAAGATCGAGGAGACGTTGACGATGTGCGCCTCTGCCAGCGTCTTCAGATGCGGCAGGAAGGCGCGCGTGCCGTGCACCACGCCCCAGAAATTGATGTCGAACAGCCACTCCATCTGCGCCTGGTCGATCTCCTCGAACGTCCCCATCAGCGCCACGCCGGCATTGTTGATGACGATGCCGAGCGCGGGATGCGCTGCGATCGCATCACGCGCGAACTCCGCGATGTCGCCGGGCTCGCTGACGTCGACGCGATGCACGCTGACCTTGCGTGCGGCTCCGATCTCGGCGGCGAGCGTCTTCAATCCGGCCTCGTCGCGATCGGCGAGCGCGAGATCGCAGCCGCGATTTCCGAGCTCGATTGCCAGCGCGCGCCCGATGCCGCTCGCCGCTCCCGTGATTGCGGCGGCACCGCGAATGGCAGTCATGATGTCCCCCCGTCAAGCCGGCCGTGTGGAACTATGATCTACATTTTTCATGATGGAACTGAACCACCGGCGAACTGGCTCCTTAACATAGGTTACGCAAGCAAGCACTGGAGCGGCCCCATGGGACAGGCAGAACCATTTCGCGCGACGGCGCTGATCGTCGAAGACGACGTCATGCAACGGGAGATGCTCAGTCTTCTGCTGGAGGAGAGCGGCTACCAGGTCATCCAGTGCGACAGCGCCGAGGCTGCCCAACGGGTGCTCGACAGAAGCGCCGGCGCGCTCTGTCTGATGCTGACGGACGTTCAGCTTGCGGGGCGCATGACCGGGGTCGAGCTCGCGCACGTCGCCAAGGACCGCAATCCAAAGCTCGACATCGTCGTCACCTCCGGCCGCCCCTTGGCGCAGCCCTTGCCCGATGGCGCGAAATTCTGGGCCAAGCCATGGGCGCCGCTCGACGTGCTCCGCGAAGCCGAGCTCGCGCAGCCGTCCTGATGGTCGATGCGGGGGCTCGCTTTCTTGCCGTGAGGCACGGTGATAGGGTCTGCCCATGACCTTTTCCTTCCTGCTCACCTCGCTCATCGTCGTCGCCTCGCCCGGCACCGGCGTGCTCTACACCCTGGCTGCGGCGCTGACACGCGGCTCGCGCGCGAGCGTCGCTGCCGCCTTCGGCTGCACGCTCGGGATCGTGCCGCACATGATAGCTGCGATGCTCGGGCTTGCCGCGGTGCTGCATACCAGCGCGCTTGCCTTTGCCGCGCTGAAATGGGGCGGCGTCGCCTATCTGCTCTACATGTCCTGGCAGGCGCTGCGTGAGACCGGGGCGCTGGCGGTCGATGGCGAGATCAAGGAGCGGTCGAGCCGCCGCGTCATCGTCACCGGCTTCCTGATCAACATCCTCAATCCGAAACTGTCGATCTTCTTCCTGGCCTTCCTGCCGCAGTTCATCGCGGTGGACGAAGCCCATGTGCTGGCGCGGATGCTGGAATTGAGCGGCGCCTTCATGGCGATGACTTTTGCGGTGTTCGTCCTCTACGGTCTCTGTGCGGCGTCGGTGCGCGAGCGCGTCATCTCCCGCCCGCGTGTCATGGCCTGGCTGCGCCGCAGCTTTGCCGCCGGCTTTGCCGCGCTTGGTGCCAAGCTGGCGTTTGCGGAGCGCTAGGCTTCGCCTTCACCTCTCCCCGCTCGCAGGGAGACGCCGCAGCTGAGCGTGGAGCAATAAAAAAGCGGGCCCTGCGCCCGCCATCTCTAAACTCTCGACCCTTACCCGACGCCCGGGCGGAGCGAGGCTCCACCCGGGCAAAGAACATGCTGGCTACTTCTTCTTCGCGGCCTTCTTGGCCTTTTTCTTCGTCGCCTTCTTCGCCTTCTTCGCTTTCTTAGCCATAGTATCCTCTCAAGGGTTCATGGTTAAACGCGACACGAGGGATGCTCGGCGGAGGGCCAGCCTCGCAACATCCTCGACCACAAACTCAGCAGATTCGCGGGCGGCTGCCCCGTGCTGTCATATCTGTGTCATTACGTTATCCACAGCTCAGATGCGTTTTCGGGTGATTTTTGCCCGCGAATCCGCATCGCAATGCGCATCGGCGTGACCGCGCAGGGAGGCGGCGACATGCCTAACGATCCGATAATCGCGGCGCACTGTTCATGAATCCAAAACCAAGGGCGAGCTTTCGCAGATCGCAGTGAGGTTCTGTTAAGTGCAATCCGCGCATTCTTCTCCGCAAGAACGCGGGGAAGGGTCATGGACGAACGGCTGCCAGAGACGGGGGGGGCGACGCTGCGCGTGCCGCACGCGCCATGCTGAACGTACCGACACTCTGGACAGTCTTCGTCGTCAACTTCCTGGCGCTTGGCCTGATCTGGGCCTACGTGACGCGCTCCTATCCGAAATTTGCGGCCGCGCGGTTCTGGATGGCATCGTCGTTCGTCGGCGCCGCCGGCGCGATGACGGCCCTGGTCCGCCTGTTCGTCGCCTCTCCCCTGCCGCTTCTTGTCGGCGCTGCCGGTATCATCGCGGCGAGCTGCCTCGCCGCCATGGGCATTCAGCGTTTCTATGACCGGCCGGTCTCGTGGCGCGTCATGACCGCAACGGGGGTGCTAAGCCTCGCCGGCGTCGTGTTCTTCATGGTCGGCTTCGAGCACATGCAGCTGCGCATGCTCAGCTACACGCTCGGTCAGGCCTTGCCGCTGGTGCTGGCGCTGCGTCTGCTCCTGGCGCCGCCGGAAGGCCGCGTCAGCCCGGGTGCGCGGCTGTCCGGCATCGTCATCCTCACCATCATCGGGATCTTTGCGGTTCGCACGCTGGGCAATCTGCTCGGCCACGATTTCTCCGCGCGCGCCGGCGGTCAGGCTCATGGCGTCATGGTGCTGGGCCTCCTGTTCCTGTCGATGACGCTCAATTTCGGCTTCCTGCTGATGGCGATGGATCGCCTGCGCAACGAGGTCGCCGACCTCGCGCTGCTCGACGATCTCACCGGCGTCGCCAACCGGCGGCATTTGTTGCAGCGCCTGTCCGAGGAATGCGCCCGGTCCGAGCGCAGCGGTGAGCCGTTCTCGCTGCTGGTGATCGATCTCGACGGCTTCAAGGCCATCAATGACTCCCATGGTCACGCCGCGGGCGATGCCTGCCTGCGGCACTTCACCCTGATGGCGCAAACGCGGCTACGGCCGGGCGACATGCTGGCCCGCACCGGTGGCGACGAGTTCTGCGTCGTGCTGCCGTCCTCGTCCCTGCGCGAGGCTGCCGCGATCGCCCGCCGCGTGCTCGAGGTCTGCCGCCAGGACGCCGCGGCCTGTACAACCAGGGACATCCCAATCGCGATCTCGATCGGCGTTGCCGAATGGGACCGCGGCATCGGCCAGTTTCCGGACCGCCTCATCGCCCATGCCGACCACGCCCTCTATGACGCCAAGAAAAACGGCAAGAACGACTTTGCCGTCTACGATCCGGCCCCGCCGCTCTCGCCTGAGCGGCCCGGGCTCGGCGAGACCACGCGCAAATTCGCATAAAGCCTGCTAGGATTTGGGCCCGCCTTGGACCCGTATGATGATCCTCCGCCTGCTCGCGGCTTTTCTCGCCGCCCTTCTTCTGCTTACCCCAGCCGCTGCTACGGATGCCGAGCTCGCAAAGATCGCGCGCGTCTCCGGCACGCCTGACATTCCCGGCCTGAAAATGGTCTGGCTCGCGCCATGGGGCGATGTCCGCGACGCCCATCCCTGGCGCAACATCATCGTGCACCAGACCGAGGGGCCGACAGGCTCGGCGCGCGGCGGCGCGGCCGAGCAGTCGAAGAACCCGACCCGCCGCGGCGTCACCGTGTGGGTCGAGACCGACGGCACGGTCTATTGGGCGGTCGCCGAGAACCTGGTGCCGACCCATGGCGACGGCGCCAACCGCAACGACAACAAGTACATCGACAACCGCTCGACTTATCGCCAGGTGGTGCGCGACAACTCGATCGGCGTCGAGTTCGCCGGCAACTATCCGGATGTCACCGCGGGCCCGACCGAGGCGCAGGTCGCCGCCTGGAAGATCCTCGCGAAGGTGCTGCGCGCGCGCTACGGCATCCCGCTCGACCACGTCTATGCGCACAACTGGATCGACTACAAGGACGCCCGCTATTGCGAAGGCTGCTGGCTCGCGACGCTGGCGCGGATTTGGGGGGAGTGACGAGCAGGCGCGTCCGACAACCGAAGGCCGAACCTCCGGTGCCGGACGGCCATCGAGAGCGATCGCTATCGGCTCTCATCGCCATCCTAAGTCCACCGCGTCTTCCCAGGCTCAGGGGAATGCCTTGGGAAGATCGGCGGAAGGCTTCGTGACGATCTGGTGCGCGTCGCGCCAGATCACTTCGCGCTGGCGCGAGGTTGTAATCGTGCGCACCGGCAGGCCACCCTCCTCGAGCAGCCAAGCGCAGTAGCGCGCGCGGCTGACAGCCTCGCGGGCTTGAGGATCGAACCAGCAAATGCCCCAGATCGAATCGCGCCGCTTGAAGTGACGCGCGATGCGTCCAGGAAGCGGCAGATGCTGCGCGAACCAATTGAACTGGTCCGAGAGCTCATGCCGGATCCAGTCCGGACAGTTGTTTCGCTGGACATACCAGGACGCACGAAAGAAGCCGCTCTCCACGCGACTGTGCGGGTGGATGAGCGGTGTAACGAACCGCAAATACATGACGACACGGCGCGACGCCTTGTTGCGTCGCGCCCCTCGCAGCCAGATGAAATGAATGGAGAACAGCCGCGAAGCGGCGTTCAGCTTATGACCGATTGCCGATCAAAGAGGTCGGCGGTCAGAACGTATCGATCTACTTTTCATGCCGCCTCCCTTGGTTGCGCTGAACAACAAAGGCGCGATATCGCGCCGGGCGGCAGCACATACATCAGCAAGCGTCCTGCGGCAAGCGTGATCGACAAGGACGATTGAGCGGGAAGCATCCATGACGCGCTCCGGAATGACGAGCTAAACCGGCTGCGCCATCCATCCGAACAGCCGCCGCATCAATCCCGGCCGCCGTGGCAATTCCGGCGGGCCGTCCGACGCCAGCACGCGTTTGAAGAAGTAGTCCAGGAACACCATGTCGTTCGGCTCGGTGACGGTGAATTGTTCGTCGCCGAAGAACACGCTGTAATTATAGAAGAACGGGCCCATGAGCGGGATCGTCGCGGTCGAGGCATAGTCCTTGGAGATGACGAACTCCGCGGGATCGAGCCCGTGCTCGCGCATCGCTTGCTCGACCAGCGGCAGCTTGCGCATGAACTGGGCGGAGAAGCCGCCGACGGTGGATTGCAGGATGATCGACACGGTTGGTGTCCGTTCAGTTGAGGCCGCCGGCCCGATCATTCTGGGTCGGTTGGCCGGACGCGCGGGTTCAAGGCAAGCCCGGTTCTATGTCGGCCACGGGAAGGAGACCGTGATGGCGGTCTCACTGGCAGGACTCTCCGCCAACTGTAGCCACAACCACCGCTGTCATCGCCCGGTTCAAGCCGGGCGATCCAGTATTCCAGAGGCCTGCGTTCGAGATCTCGCTGCCGGTACCGGTTCAAGCCGGGGCATGATCGCGAATGCGGCGCGCTTCGCATCGCGCAGAGAAGGCACGGCGGATCACTCAAACAGAGCATCGCCACAAACAAAAAAGCCGGCGTTGCCGCCGGCTTTCTGTCTCTTGTCGATCCGCCAATATCTTACCGCGAGAAAAGCCCGCTTAATGCGCGGCTTCCAGCGCGGCCTGTTCCGCCCGTGCGATCGTGCCCTTGACCGCGGCCTGCACCTTTTCGAAGGCGCGGACTTCGATCTGGCGCACGCGCTCGCGCGACACGCCGAACTCGGCGGCAAGGTCTTCCAGCGTCATCGGCTCATCGGCGAGGCGGCGAGCCTCGAAGATGCGGCGTTCGCGCGGGTTGAGCACGCCCATGGCGCCGTTCAGCGCGTCACGGCGTTCGTCATACTCCTCGTGCTCGGCCAGCATGGCTTCCTGGTTGGGCGTGTTGTCGACCAGCCAGTCCTGCCATTCGCCGGCTTCGCCGTCATCGCGGATCGGTGCGTTGAGCGACGCGTCGCCACCGAGGCGGCGGTTCATGTCGATCACGTCCTGGTCGGTGACGCCGAGGCGCTTGGCAATGATCTTCACCTGGTCGGGGCGGAGATCGCCCTCGTCCAGCGCGTTGATCTTGCTCTTCGCCTTGCGCAGGTTGAAGAACAGCTTCTTCTGGTTCGCGGTGGTGCCCATCTTCACGAGCGACCAGGAACGCAGGATGTACTCTTGAATCGACGCCTTGATCCACCACATCGCGTAGGTGGCGAGACGGAACCCCTTTTCGGGTTCGAAACGCTTCACCGCCTGCATGAGGCCGACATTGCCTTCCGAGACGACCTCGGAGATCGGCAGGCCGTAGCCGCGATAGCCCATGGCGATCTTGGCCACGAGGCGGAGATGGCTGGTGACGAGTTGGTGCGCCGCGTCGCGATCGTCATGCTCACGCCAACGCTTGGCGAGCATGTATTCCTGCTGGGGTTCCAGCATCGGGAACTTGCGGATCTCGGCGAGGTAGCGAGAAAGGCCGGATTCTCCATTGAGGACCGGCAAAGCAGCGGTACGGGCCATGATGAAGCCCTCCAAGGTTCAGGCCCCCGATAGCGGCGGGCCAGGCAGACGACCGCTGTGTTAAAGCCGGCCGTAGCTGCGATGTTCCGTTGGTCATTTCCAACGCAAGCGCAATATACCCCAAGGGGGGTCAAAAAGGGAAGGATTGCTGACGTCACGTCCCCGTGTGGCAGCTATAACTTTTTGTAATGTAACGCTTTTCCAAGGCGGCCTGCGTCATAGCGCCGCTTTCAGGGCACCCTGAAGGAGAAGCAAATCCTTCGGCAGAGGCGCTTCCCAGTGGAGTAATTCTCCGGTTCTCGGGTGCTCCAATACCAGCAAATAGGCATGCAGGGCCTGCCGCCCAAGCGTGGCGAGAGTCGCCTGCGACTCCGGGCCGAGGTGGTTCGCCTTGGTCTTGAAGTGCGGGCCATAGACGGCGTCGCCCATCAGGGGATGGCCGATATGGGCGAGGTGGACGCGGATCTGGTGGGTGCGTCCGGTCTCGAGCTCGCAGGCGAGCAGGGAGGCGATCGGCTTGCCGTCACGCCCCGCAAAACTCTCCAGAAGCTCCCAATGCGTCACCGCCTCGCGGCCGCCCTGGCGCACCGCCATCTTCTCGCGCGCATACGGGTGGCGGTCGATCGGCGCATCGACGGTGCCGCGGTGGCGTCCTGGCAGCCCCCAGGCGAAGGCCATGTAGCCGCGGCGCATCGCGCCCGTCCGGCCGTGGTCGGCGAATTGCGCGGTGAGCGAGGCATGGGCGAGGTCGTTCTTGGCGACCACCATCAGCCCGGTCGTGTCCTTGTCGAGCCGGTGCACGATGCCGGGCCGGCGTACCCCGCCGATGCCGGAGAGCGAGCCGCCGCAATGGGCGATCAGCGCGTTGACCAGCGTGCCGGTCTCGTGGCCGGCCGCGGGGTGCACGACGAGGCCCTTCGGCTTGTTGAGGACGACGATGTCGTCGTCCTCGAACACGATATCGAGGGCGATATCCTCGCCCTTGGGCTCGGGCGGGGCCGCCTCCGGCACGTCGATTGTGATCGTATCGCCGGATGTGACGTGATAAGCGGGGTCGCGGATCGCGGCGTCCTTGAGGCTCACCGCGCCCGCCAAAATCAGGGCTTTCAGCCTCGATCGCGACAGGTCGGTGAGGTGCGCCGCCAGCACGCGGTCGAGCCGGGTCGAGCCCTCGTCGCCGGCGACGACAACTTCCAACCTTTGCGCAGAGCCTGAGCTATCCATGACGACGTCTGATACCGCTGTTCCCGAACCGAGCCCCGAGCAGGCCGCGCTGTTCGCGCGGGTGCGGCGGATGATGCTGATCGCGGGGTTGACCACGGCGCTGGCAATCTGCGCCGTCCTGATTGCGGTGGGCTACCGCCTTTTTAAGTCGGAGGGAAGGGCGGCGGAGGTCGTCGGTGACGTTACCGCGACCCTGCCGAAGGGCGCCAAGATCGTCTCGACCGGGGTCGCCGGCGACCGCCTCGTGGTCACGCTGGACGTGGGTGGCGTCATCGAGATCCGCACCTTCGATGCCCACACCCTGAAGCCGGCCGGAAAGCTGAAATTTGCCAATGAGCCGTAGGGCTGGCCGCGGCTGTTGATCGTTCTCCGGTCCAGTTTGTCTTGCCGCGCAACTACTGATTTAGCTCTTGGGCTTGGGAAGTTGGGCTGGGACTGGGAATGGGACGTATCAAGTCGCGCGTCGTCGCAATTGCACTCGTTGTCGGGTCGTACGGATGCGCTGGATTTGCGGCGCTCGCAGAGCCGGCCAAGCAGCCCACAGCGCCAGCCAGGCAGGCTGAACTTGCCGCGCCGGCCAAACAACCCGCGGCGCAGGCCAAGCCAACGGGCTCGCGGAACGCACGGCTCTATTTCCTGCGCGAGAAGGGCATTTTCGGCGCGATGGGCGGAATGGCAGCCTCGTCGGAAATCCTGATCGACGGCAAGTCCGTCGGAAAGGTCGACATGGGGACGTTCTTCTTCGTCGACCGGCCGCCGGGCGTCCACAAGATCGCCTCCCACATGAAGATGTCGATGACGGACTATGAGGTCGAGGTCCCCGTCGAGGCCGGCAAGACCTACTATTTCGGCGTCGGGACGCAGCGGACAGGCGCCATCGGCCAGGACCTCCTCAACCAGGCCGTCGCCGGCAGCAGCGGCCAGCAGATCCGCTCCTCTTCGCCGTTCAAATCCGCCTTTGCGGGCGCAGGCCTGTTCCGCCTGGAGCCGGCCGCCGGCGCTGCGGCGATCGAGAAACTGAAGCAGCCGTGAGTGTTCCCGGCGGTTTCGCAGGGCGCGGCGGCCCGCCCCGCAATTAAGCTTGAGCCGCAGTGACCGTGCATATCCGGGATTTTCGCCCCCGATCGAGGCTTGCCGCCGACAAAATTCGCGGCTATGTCCTGTCCCTCACGCTCCCTTCGTCTAGCGGTTAGGACGCGGCCCTCTCAAGGCTGAAACAGGGGTTCGATTCCCCTAGGGAGCGCCATTGCCTTGAAGCTACCTTCCCTTGATCTCGATTTGATTGTTCCCCCCGCTGGGTGAGCGCTTGTGGCATTGGCGATCAACGTTCGAGCCGATAACAATTCAGCAAGTGAGATCGAGCGGCTGTGGGATCAGGTCGTAGCGTTCGAAGTCGAGCCTTCGATGCGCACCCTTGGCTACCGGCCACATTTTACATTTGCGATCTACGACTCGCCTGCGATCGACGAAAAGATAGCATGGGCGGCCATGCTGGCGGCCGTCGCTGGCGAAGCGCAATTTCGCATCGAGTTCAAACGGATTCGTTGGTTCGCAGGCTCGCCTCTCGTTCTCTGGGCGGAGCCGAGCTCCAATGAGGCGCTAACCCGCATCCACAGCTCCGTCAGCGCCGCAATCGACCCGGCGCATTGCCGCCCTCATTACCGGCCCGGGGCATGGACGCCGCATTGTACGCTCGGCTTGCGCATCGCCGATGAGCGGCGTGATGACGCGATTGCTTTTGCGCGATCGTTTGATCGAAGCATGGAAGTGCTGTTCGACGTGGCAGATTGCGTTGCCTTTCCGCCGGTTCAGGTAATCGCTGAGCAGCGATTGCCCCCGTAGTCGATGGCACGGCCACGGCAGGCAAGGTCGGTAGCTTCGACGCCAAGTCGCTAGCAAACATGTTGCAGGCGAAGGCGCGATCACTGCGACTGCAATCGCTTCAGGTCGGCAATGGCGGCACGATACTCTCGAAACGAGGTCGGGCATCCGTCTCGCGCGGCTGCAAACTCGTTCCGGGCCGCGACTGTATCTTTGCTCTTGAGCTGAGCGATCCCAGCGTAATAGTGCGCCTCGCAAGTTTGATCTGAATTCCTGGCCGAAGCCAGGGCCGCGGCGGGAGTGATCCGGCCGACGAGCAGTTCGCCAACGGTTCTCGGCCAATCCCTGAGCTGGCCCTTGTCGAGTGCCGCGGACAGCGCGATGCCCGCATCGGCAGATCGTCCCTGCATCCGCGCCACCGATCCCCAAATCACGCCGTAGCCATCGGGATCGGAAAACCGCGCCTCCCGGTCGTAGTCCGAAGCGGCATCCCTGAAATCGCCTCTCCGATAGTACGCATCTCCCCGGGCCGCGTAGTAGTCAGTCGCGACGCGATCGGCTTCCGGACGACTCACCTCCTGGTCTTTCGCAAAGGTGGTGTTCTTGTCGGGTCCAAGCCTGATGGCATCGGTGAAATCCCGGATCGCCTCGTCCAGCCTGTCCTCGGACATATAAATCTGCCCGCGAATGAACCGGCTTGCGGCACCTGAGGGATCAAGATTGATGGCCTCGGTGAGCGAAGCGATTGCGCGTGTGGTGTCGCCCTTTTTGGCCAAGGTCAGTCCCAGCTCGTGATGAGCGTAGTTGTTCTTGGGGTTGAGCCTGACCGCCTCGGTGAAGTCGGCTTGAGCCGCATCCATGTTGCTGAGTGCAAAATTTCCGAAGCCATGCTTGAGCAGCGCCATGGATCTTGCATCGGGAGGCAATCTGGCGTCCTGGGAGAGGCTGCTGCACGCTGCCATCATGCGCGGGACATCGCTGTTGTCCTGACAATCGTTCAGGTCTTGTGGGGTGGCCGCAAACGCGCTTGCCGCCGAGACGACGATGGAGATGATCAAAGCTGCCCTGCAGCCGATGCGCAGGCCTCGATTTGACATTGTCGACATTTCGCCCCCTTGCACGACACCACTTGGCCGATGGTCCCGACGCAAGCAACGCGACCGGCCGCGACGGCAACCTTATAGCGATCTTTTCCATCGTTCTACCGGAGGCTTGTTGGGCCGTTGCCCTTCGGGCAAGGCATGCCGCGAGGTCGCGAGCGCATGCTGCATCAGCATCGGTGGCGGTGGTCGCCGTCCCCAAAATCTGCACTATGCGCTCCGCGCCTCCGAAGCGGCTGCCGGGCCTTTGGAGATGTTGGCAATAGCATGCGGAGTGACGACATGAGCGGCTTGGTGATCTCTGGCGGCCGGGTGGTGGATCCCGCAAGCGGGATGGATGCCATTGGCGATGTGGTGGTGATGGACGGCAAGATCGCCGCGGTCGGCACGGGCCTCGGCGGCGCCGAGCGGGTGATCGACGCGACCGGGCTCGTGGTCGCGCCGGGCTTCATCGATCTGCACGCGCATGGCCAATCGATCCCGGCCGACCGCATGCAGGCGTTCGACGGCGTGACGACGACGCTCGATCTCGAGGCCGGCGTGCTGCCGGTCGCCTCCTGGTATGAGCGCCAGGCGCGGAAGGGACGCGTGCTGAACTACGGCGCCGCCACCAACTGGGCGTTTGCGCGCATCGGCGCGATGACGGGCTCCAATGCGGAGAGCTCGCTGGAGGCGTTCGGCAACGCCATGCGCGATCGCCGCTGGATGGACAACGTGGCAAGCGATGCGGAGGTCGCCGGCATCCTCGAGCGTCTTTCGCGCGGCCTGAACGAGGGCGGCATCGGCATCGGCATCCTGAACGCCTATGCGCCGGGCGCCGGCGTACAGGAGCTGACGGCGGTCTGCCAGCTCGCGGCCAGGCAGGACGTGCCGACCTTCACCCACGTCGCCTACATGTCGCGCGTCGACCCCGAAAGTGCGGCGGAAGCCTATATCCGCCTGATCGGCTATGCCGGCGCCACCGGCGCACACATGCACATCTGCCATTTCAACTCGTCGAGCAAGACCGACATCGAGCGCTGCCGCGTGCTGGTCGAAAAGGCACAGGCGCAGGGCTTGCCGATCACGGTCGAGGCCTATCCCTACGGCACCGGCTCGACCGTGCTGGCCGCGGCCTTCTTCAGTGATCCCCAGTTCGTTGAGCGCAACGGCACCGGTTACGATTCAGTGCAGCGCGTGACCGACGGTCACCGCTTCCGCGATCGCGAGGAGCTGCTGAAGGCGCAGGCCGAAGAGCCGTCCTCGCTGGTGCTCTGGCACATCCTCGATACCGACAATAATGCGCATCATCGCGATCTGCTCGATATGTCGGTGCTGTATCCCGGCGGCGCGATCGCGTCCGATGCGATGCCGTGGACGACGTCGGACGGCAAGACCTACACCGGCGACGCCTGGCCGCTGCCGGATGACGCCACCTCGCATCCGCGCTCGGCTGGCTGCTTCACAAAGTTCATCCGCGAATGGGTGCGCGAGCGCAAGGCCGTGTCGCTGCTGGAAGGCGTGCGCAAATGCGCGCTGATCCCCGCAGAGATCCTGTCGCAGAGCACGCCGGCGATGCGCGCCAAGGGCCGGCTCGCAAAGGACGCCGATGCCGACATCGTCGTGTTCGACTACGAGAAGCTCTCGGACCGCGCGACCTTCACGGCGATGAACCGCCCCTCGGAAGGTGTGCGGCATCTGATCGTCAGCGGCCAGCCGCTGATTAGCGATGGTGTGCTGGACGTGGCGGCGCGGCCCGGCCGGCCCGTGCGTCGCCCCGTCGTCGAGGGCTGATCCCATGCCAGTCCCCATTCTCCTGGTGACGGGCTTTCTGGGGGCGGGCAAGACCACGGTCGTCAACCATCTGCTGGCGAATGCGGAGGGACGGCGGATTGCGGCAATCGTCAACGATTTCGGCGCGATCAACATCGACGCGGAGTTGATCGCGGGTGCGAGCGACGGCGTGGTCAGCCTCGCCAATGGCTGTATCTGCTGCTCGCTCGAAGGCGATCTCCTGCGCACGCTCTCGACGCTGCTTCGGCGCGATCCGAAGCCAGAATACATCGTCATCGAGACCAGCGGCGTCGCCGATCCCGCCGACATCGTCCGCAACCTGATGGACCCCGTGATCCTGCGCGAGGCGCCGCTGGAAACTGTGCTCTGCGTGATGGATGCGGCGACGCTACCTGCGGCCCTGGATGATGCGCTGATGCGGTCACAGCTGCGCGTCGCCGATATCGTGGCGCTGAGCAAGCTGGATCTGGCGGACGAGGGCGCAGGCGCCCGCATGCGCGAAGCCATCCGCGCGCAGCGCGTCCCCGCCGTCGTGGTCGATGCCAGGCACGGCGAGATTCCGTCCGCGCTGCTGTTCCCCGCGGCTGTCGATCGCGCGCCCGCGCCGCGCGAGCCGGGGCCGAAGCGCCCGGCAGAAGAGCGCTTCGAGACGCTGAGCTGGACCTCGGACCAGCCGCTGTCGCTGCCGCGCCTGCAGCAGGCCATCGGCCGCCTGGCGCCAAAGCTTGCGCGCGCAAAAGGCCTGTTCGAGACCGTCGAGCAACCCGGGCACCAGATGGTGCTTCAGTTCGCCGCCGGCCGCGCGACGCTCGCGCCCGGCGATGCGCCGGCACCGGGCGTGCCGCGCGCGCGGATCGTCTTCATCGCCGAGCTCGGCGTGCTCTCGAAGGCCGAGCTCGACGGGATCATGGAGGCGTGTATTGCGGGTGGGTGAAGCAAGCGATCACGCCAGAAGCACGCCCCTCACTTCACGCGAATTGCGCGATGCCGTTTCCGACGGACCAGTTCTCCGCGGGGGCATCGAGCACGTTGACGAACACGTCCCCGGAGCGGATGCCCGGGTTTTCGCCGAGAAGCTCCGCGATCCGCCGGTACAGCGCCTTTTTCTGCTCCGGCGTGCGCGAAGCGAACACGGTGATCTGGATCAGCACGGCGTCGTCGCTGCGTTTGACGCCATAGGCATTGCCGCAGCGGAAGTTCGAGGCGTCATGCTCGCTGATGGTCATGAACTCGTCGCCCTCGGGCACGTTCAGCGCCTCGCGCATGGCGCGGTACAAACCATCGAGGATCGCCTGCCGGTAGGCTTCCGGTTTGCCGGCGCGCATCGAGATGTGAAGGAGAGGCATGAGCTGGTCCCTTTTGGCATGCGGGCCCGATCGGCCAGGGCGCACGCAAGCGCCGGCCGTGGGCCCATTGACGAAACGGGCTATCAATCCCAATTAGTTTTTGACACGATGTCGAGAAAACACGTTATTGACATCGTGTCAAATATTTTTGCCGGGCAGAGGAGCAGGATTTGAGGCCGCGCGAATTCGACCACGACGACGTCCTGCGTATCGCGTTCGACCAGTTCTGGCGCAAGGGCGTGCGCGGCACGTCGCTGTCGGACATCGCGCGCGATGCCGGTGTTCAGCGCGGCAGCCTCTACAATGCCTTCGGCAGCAAGGAGGCGCTGTTCCTCCAGGCCTATGAGCGTTATGCGGGCGATTATCTCCTCGCCCTGCAAAAGGCGCTCGGCGCGGGCTCACTGCGAAAACGCCTTACCGCGTTTTTCGACCTGACCATCACCAACTTCCGCTCGGGCTCGCCGCCGCGGGGATGTCCGACCACGCGCGGATTGATGGAGCTCGGCGCGGCCGAAGGGGAGGGCCTGGACGAGGACGCGCGTCAGGCCTTTGCGGGCCTCATCTCGCGCATCACCATGCTGGTTCAAGAGACGTTGGCGGCAGGCGCAGAGCGCGGCGAGTTCAATGGCAATCCTGCGGCCGCAGCGCTGCACATCATCACGGTGACGCGCGGCCTTGGCGTGCTCGAACGTGCCTTCGGCGACGAGCCGCAGCTGCGCAAGATCGCGGCTCACACCATCGATCTCGTGCTCGGCAAGAAGGGCGGTTAGGTCAGGCCGCAAAACGACGACCCCAGCGGTGGTGATCCCTGGGGCCGTCTGGAGGTTTTATGGAGGGCATCGAGCACTGCGTCTCCATGGCGATGTTGATAGCGCAAGGTCGCTTAAGATGCGACTAGAACCCATCAAAGCATCAACAGAAGGCAAGCGCGTTGACGGCCCGCGTTGTGGCGATCTCGTTCTCGTTCCCGACGAACTGGCAAACGATGGATTCGAGTTCGCCCGGCTGGTTGCGGCGCGCGACGGCCAGCAGTCGCATCAATTCCGCCTCGTCCTGCGACAGGCGTCGGCATGATGGCGGCATGAAGCACAGTTCGCACGGCCGGCCGCTGCGCAGGATCCTGACGAGCGCAGCAGCGCGCGCCACCAGCAGCGGACTGTCGGCGATGCCCGGCGCCTCGTCGGCGAAGCGATAGGCCGCTTCCCAGCAATCGGACGCGCCGGTCGCATAGGCCGCTCCGATGAAACGGAGCAGCGACAGCGCGACGCGGGAAAATTCATCGTAGCTCTCGACGCAGGGACGCGCCGCAAGCGCGGCCTGGAGCGGACAGAGCCGCGGCTGGCCGGCTGTTTCGACTGGCGCAGAACCGCACGTATCGTGGAGCATGAACGATCCCGTCAGTGCAGCGTGGGACTTCCGACCAGCCAGCTCTTCATTGCCATCGTCCGGTCATGGTCGAAAGACTGAACGTGTCGGTCGGGCAGGATGAGGCCAGCCATGCGGAAGATCGTTGCAAGCCCCCGCACGGGCGCGAGAGCCCAATCGGCACCGACCGGCGGCAACCAGCTCTCGAACTGCTCGCGCGCGACGTCGATGCGTTCCTGCTGTGCCGCGGCGATCGCCCGCAAGATTCCGTGCTCGCTGTCCGACATCTTCGGACAGGTCGGACAATGAACTTCGATGGCCGTATGCGCCGTGCACGCGAAGATCTCGATGATGGATTCCAGCGACGGCACTGCGTCGCCCACGCGAAAGTGGTCGTACACTTGCTGGATATCGGCCGCGGTCGGAACGGCGCTTCCGCTGCGTGCCTTGGCCCGAAATCCCCAGATGAAGAGCCGCTCCGCCGCGCACAGCGCGGGAAGGTCGAGGGACTTGCCATATGTCGATTGATGCATTGAGCCTCTGGCCTCTGCAGCTCACGCCACAGCTGGCGCTGATGATCTGCGCCGATCGTTCCGCCAGAGCCGACCGCAAGTCAACGCTCGCAGTGGCGATATCGAGGTCTTCTAGATCTAAAGAGCCGGGATCCCGGATGCAGCCAAGCCTCGCCAGCCTGCAAAGCCGCACGCAGTACGCCGGCGGCCTCCAACGCAATTTTGCGGGGATTTGGGGAACCGAATGCTTAAAGCTTCGCTAAGGGGTGCGGGATAAACTGGCATATCAGCCCTTCCAATTCTTGCGAGCACCGATGTTTTTCTCCCGCATCAGTTTCAAGCTGGTCCTGATTGTCGGCATCAGCCTCCTCGGCATGATCGCTCTGGCGCCGATCGCGCTCTCGACCCTGCGTGCGCAGATGATCGCCGACCGCCAGGCCAAGACGCAGCACATGGTCGATGTCGGCTACGGCATCCTGGTGCACTATCAGAAGCTCGAGAGCGAGGGGAAGCTGCCGCGCGAGCAGGCGCAGGCCGCCGCGATCGCAACGATCAAGAGCCTGCGTTATGACAAGGTCGAGTATTTCTGGATCAACGACATGGCCCCCAAGATGGTCATGCACCCGATCAAGCCCGAGCTCGACGGCAAGGATCTCTCCGGCATGAAGGACCCCGCCGGCAACGCGCTGTTCATGGGCTTCGTTGACGTCGTCAACAAGCAGGGCGCCGGCTTCTACGGCTATCTCTGGCCGAAGCCGGGCTTCGAGCAGCCGGTCGGAAAAATCTCCTATGTGAAGGGCTTTGCGCCCTGGGGATGGATCGTCGGCACCGGCATTTATCTCGACGACGTAGACGCTGTTTTCCGCCAGAACGCGACGACATTCGCCTATATTTGTCTGGCCGTCCTGGTCCTGGTGCTGGCCTGCTCCTTCGTGATCGGCCGCAGCGTGACCCGGCCGCTCGCGAACATCACCGAGCTGACCGAGCGCCTCGCCGCCGGCGACAGCGCGTTCGAGGTGCCCTATACCGGCCGCAGCGACGAGGTCGGCGGGCTCGCCAAGGCGCTTGCCGTGTTCAAGGACAATGCGTCGGCGGTGAGCCGCATGCATGCCGAGCAGCAGGAGACGAAGCAGAGGGCCGACGACGAGAAACGCAAGACGATGACCGATCTCGCCGGCAAGTTCGAGGCGAGCGTTCAGGCCGTCGTCCGTGACGTCTTCACCGAGGCGCGCGCGATGCAGCAGGCCGCGCAAGGCATGTCGGAGACCGCGAACAAGGCGACCGATCGCGCAAGCTTCGTCGCGACCGCCTGCCAGCAGGCGTCAAGCAATGTGCAGACGGTGGCGTCCGCCGCCGGCCAGCTGTCATCCTCGATCACCGAGATCAGCCAGCGTGTCGCACAGGCTGCAAGCGTAGCCGACAAGGCGGCCGCCGACGGTCAGCGCACCAACGACACCGTGCAGGGGCTGGCCGCCGCCGCGCACAAGATCGGCGAAGTCATCGACCTCATCAACCAGATCGCCTCGCAGACCAACCTGCTCGCGCTCAACGCCACCATCGAAGCGGCGCGCGCCGGCGAGGCCGGCAGGGGATTTGCCGTGGTCGCGAGCGAGGTGAAATCGCTGGCGAGCCAGACCGCGAAGGCGACCGACGAGATCGGCGCGCAGATCACCGCGATCCAGGCTGAGACCAACCAGGTTGTCGGCAACATCGAGAGCATCCGCAAGACCATCATGGAGGTCAACGAGATCTCCTCGTCGATCGCCGCCGCTGTCGAGGAGCAGGGCGCCGCGACGCAGGCGATCGCCCACAGTGTGCAGGAGGCGGCGTCCGGCACCGACCAGGTCTCGCAGAACATCTCCGGTGTCACCGACGCCACGGCGGAAACGGGCCAGGCCGCGGGCCTCGTGCTGCAATCGAGCGGCCGGCTGTCGCAGAAGCTGCAATCGCTGGAGAACGAGGTCAGCACCTTCGTTGCTGGCGTGCGGGCGGCCTAGTATAGCAGGAGGATGGGCCAGAATTCCGGTGGGCGCGCGCGCATCCTCCTGATCAATCCGAACAGTTCCGGGGCGACCACCGCAATGATGGTCGCCATTGCGAAGTCGATCGCCGACGGCTTCGACATCGTCGGCCGTCATCATCGGCGGCGGGCCTAAGGGCGAGGCCGCGCGCGAGCTTCAGTCGATGTTCGCGGTGCCGGTCATCGCACCGATCCCGTCTGCCGTGGCGCGGATTATGCGCCTCGTCACGGCGCGCGCTGGCAACTGATATTCCGGCCTGCGGGACCGGCTATGGCGACGGGCTTTCTCGCCCTTGACGAGCGCGGTTAACGTGAAGAAGCAGGATCATCGAACCTGCCGACCCGCGCCTCGGCCCGCGGGCATGGAGACGCCGCATGTCGTTCAAGAAACTCCTGATCGCCAACCGTGGCGAGATCGCCATCCGCATCGCGCGCGCGGCGGCCGATGCCGGCATCGCGACGGTCGCGATCCATCCGGCGGACGACGCTTTGTCGCTGCACGCGCGCGTTGCCGACGAAGCGATCGAAATCCCCGGCCGCGGCGCACGGGCCTATCTCGATATCGAAGCGGTGGTGAAGGCGGCGAAGAGCGCAGGCTGCGACGCGGTGCATCCCGGTTATGGCTTCCTCAGCGAGAATGCCGCGTTCGCCAAGGCCTGCGCGGATGCAGGAATCGCCTTCGTTGGGCCGAAGCCGGCGGCGCTTGAACTGTTCGGCGACAAGGTTGCGGCCCGGCAACTGGCCAAGCGTTGCGGCGTGCCGATCATCGCCGGCACCAGCGGGCCCTCGTCGCTGGAGGAGATCACGGCATTCTTCGAATCCCTCGGCAAGGGCGCGGCGATCGTGATCAAGGCGATGGCCGGTGGCGGTGGCCGCGGCATGCGCGTCGTGGAGAATGCCGCCGATCTCGCGGAAGCCTATGCTCGCTGCCAATCCGAGGCCAAGGCGGCGTTCGGCTTCGACGGCGTCTATGCCGAGCGCCTGATCCGGCAGGCCCGCCACATCGAGGTGCAGATCGTCGGCGACCGCCATGGCGCGATCTCCCATCTCTGGGAGCGCGAATGCACCATCCAGCGCAGGCACCAGAAGCTGATCGAGGTGGCGCCGAGCCCGTCGCTCAGCGACGCCTTGCGCGGCCGCATCATCGAAGCCGCGAAGCAGCTCGCGACCGCGGCGTCTTACGACAATCTCGGCACCTTCGAGTTCCTGGTCGACGGCACGGCCGAGGACAGCTTTGCGTTCATCGAGGCCAATCCGCGGCTCCAGGTCGAGCACACCGTGACGGAGGAAGTGCTCGGCCTCGACCTCGTCCGCGCCCAGTTCGCGGTCGCTGCCGGCGCAACATTGGCCTCCCTTGGTCTGGCACAGGGCGCCATCCCAAAGCCGCGCGGCTATGCCATGCAGCTCCGCGTCAACATGGAGACGCTGGACGAGTTGGGGGCGACGCATCCAACCGGCGGCGTGCTCGCCGTGTTCGAGCCGCCGTCGGGGCCCGGCGTCCGCGTCGATAGTTTTGGTTACGCCGGCTACAAGACCAGCGCGGCGTTCGACTCCCTGCTGGCCAAGGTCATCGTGCACACGCCGGGCGAAGCCTGGCACGACGTCGTGGCAAAAGCCTCGCGCGCCTTGCGCGAGTTCAGGATCGATGGCGTCGTCACCAACATCGCCTTCCTCCAGGCCGTGCTCGCACATCCCGATTTCAGGACCAACCGCATCGCGACCGATTTCATCGATCGCAACATCGCAAAGCTGGTCGAGGCGGCCGATGGCGCGGCAAAGCCGCTCTATTTTGCCGCCACCGAGCGAAGCGGCCATGGTGCGGAGACGCACGTCGCGCAGATCGTGCCCGAAGGTGCGGTGATGGTCGCTGCGCCCTTGCAGGGAACCATCGTCACCATCCAGGTGAAGGAAGGCGAGATCGTGCGCCCGGGCCAGCAGCTCGCCGTGATCGAATCCATGAAGATGGAGCATCTGGTCATGGCCGAGCAGGGCGGCCGCGTCATGAAGCTCGTCGCCGGCGATGGCGTGACCCTGATGCATGGCGAACCAATCATGTATCTGGAGCCGCTCGACGTCGCGGCCGATGCGTCGGCAGCGGAGGCCGATGTCGATCTCGACCACATCCGCCCTGATCTCGCCGAGATGATCGCGCGCCAGGCCAATACGCTCGATGCGAACCGGCCGGCCTCGGTCGAGCGCCGCCGCAACACCAACCAGCGCACAGCGCGCGAGAACGTCGCGCAGCTCGTCGACGACGGCTCGTTCATGGAATATGGCAGCCTTGCGATCGCAGCGCAGCGACGTCGCCGCAAGCTCGACGATCTCATCAAGAGCACACCGGCCGACGGCCTCGTGATGGGTGTTGCGACGGTGAATGCCGAGAAGTTCGGCGCCGAGGGCGGCCGCTGCATCGTCGTGGCCTACGACTACACCGTGCTCGCGGGCACGCAGGGCCACATGAACCACAAGAAGATCGACCGCATGCTGACGCTGGCGGAAGACTGGCGTGTGCCCTTGGTGTTTTACGCCGAAGGCGGCGGCGGCCGGCCCGGCGACACCGACCGACTCGGCATGACCGGCCTCGACGGCCCGTCCTTCGTGCAGTTCGCACGGCTCTCCGGCCTCGTGCCGGTTATCGGCGTGGTCTCCGGCTACTGCTTTGCCGGCAACGCCGCGATGCTCGGCTGCTGCGATGTCATCATCGCTACCAGGAACGCCTCGATCGGCATGGGCGGTCCGGCGATGATCGAAGGCGGCGGTCTCGGCGTCTATCATCCGGCCGAGGTCGGCCCTGTTACGTTCCAGTCGCCGAATGGCGTCATCGACATCCTGGTCGAGGACGAGGAGGAGGCGACGCGGGTGGCTCAAAAATACCTGTCCTACTTCCAGGGTGCGGTGACGGAGTGGCAAGCGGCCGACCAGCGCCTGCTTCGCCGCGCCATCCCGGAGAACCGCCTGCGGGTCTACGATATCCGCAGCGTCATCGATCTCGTCGCCGACAAGGATTCCGTGCTGGAGCTGCGCCGCGACTACGGCGTCGGCATGATCACCGCGCTGATCCGCATCGAGGGCAAGCCGTTCGGCCTGATCGCCAACAATCCGCGCCATCTCGGCGGCGCGATCGATGCCGACGCCGGCGACAAGGCCGCGCGCTTCCTCCAGCTCTGCGACGCCTTCGATCTGCCGATCGTCTCGCTCTGTGATACGCCCGGCTTCATGGTCGGCCCGGAGGCCGAGAAGACCGCGATCGTGCGCCACGTCTCGCGCATGTTCGTGACAGGTGCCAGCCTCACCGTGCCGCTGTTCGGCATCGTGCTGCGCAAGGGTTATGGGCTCGGCGCGCAGTCGATGATCGGCGGCGGCTTCCACGCCTCCTTCTTCACCGCGGCCTGGCCGACCGGCGAATTCGGCGGCATGGGCCTGGAGGGGTATGTCCGCCTCGGCTTCCGCAAGGAGATGGAGGCGATCGCCGACCCCGAGGAGCGCGAGACCTATTATCGCAACAAGGTCGCCGAGCTCTATGCCAACGGCAAGGCGGTCTCGATCGCCTCGGTGTTCGAGATCGACAACGTCATCGACCCCGCCGAGACGCGGCGCTGGATCATGGCGGGCGTGCGCTCGGTGCCGAAGCCGCCCGCGAGGACGAAGAAGAAGCGACCCTGCATCGATACGTGGTGAGCGCAGTGCAGCAATAGCTGCGTCCCGGTTCCCGATTGACATCCCCGCCTGTGCTGCCAGACTTTGCACAATAATGCAGGGTGGAGACGTCCGCGATGGCCAGCCTTTCGGCCTCGAACCATGTCGCCCGTGTCTTGTCCGTCGCCAACCACGTGGCCGACGTCGATGCCTCGTCGCGGATCGCCAATTCCTGGCGGCGCTGCGTAATCAGCCACAAGCTCGACCCCGCCCGCCAGGGCCCGCCGCAGACGCTGACCGAGGCCGAGATCCGGCACGTCGCCGAACCGATGGAGGAGACGATCCGGCTCGCGATGCCCGAGCTCGACGATCTCGCCCGGGTGCTGCGCGAGGCCGGCTACTGCGTCAATCTGGCTGATACGAACGCGACCATGCTGTTCAGCCGCCTGCCGGGCGAAGCCGACGCAAAGATGTTTCTGGACTGGAAGATCTACACCGGCTCGAATTTCGCCGAGACCTTCGAGGGCACCAACGGGCTCGGCACCGCGCTTGCCGAAGAGAAGCCCATCCTGGTGCATCGCGACGAGCATTTTCGCGCGCAGTGGCACATGTTCTCCTGCGCCGTGGCGCCGTTGTTCGATCAGGCCGGCCGGCTCGCCGGTGCCGTGAACATCACCTCGTGCCGCGAGGATCTCGAACGCGCTGGGCATCAGCTCGCGCTCGCGGTGACGATGGAGGCGACGCGGCGGATGGAGGGCGCGATCTTCCGTGGCCATTTCCGCAACGCCTGGATCGCCACCGTGCCGGGCGACGGCGGCAACGGCCTGCTCGCCTATGACGACGATCGCCGCATCGTCGGCGCCTGCCGTTCGGCGCGCGCGCTGCTCGGTCTCACTGACGGCTTGATCGCGTCGGGCATTGATCTGTCGCGCTATATCAAGTTCGATCATCATGCGGCGCGCGGTGCGGGCGAGGTCGTCGAACTGCGCCGCGCCGACGGCAGCGCGCTCGGGCAGGGACATGTCGCGCCGCCGCTGCGGGCGAGGCCGTCCACTCAGCGTCGCGACGTTCCCGCCGATCGTTTCGATTCGCTGCATCGGCTGGCAGGTCGCGATCCCGGCCTGATCAAGAGCGTCAAACGGCTGCGAAGCATCGGCGACCACAACCTGCCGGTGCTGCTGTACGGCGAGACCGGCGTCGGCAAGGACGTGTTCGCGCGCGCGATTCATGCGGCGAGCAACCGCGCCCGCAACCATTATGTCGCGCTGAACTGTGCGGCGATGCCGGAGAGCCTGATCGACGCCGAGCTGTTCGGCTATGAGGCCGGCGCCTTCACCGGCGCGCGCCGCGACGGCTCAAAGGGTCTGATCGTGCAGGCCGACGGCGGCACGCTGTTTCTCGACGAGATCGGCGACATGCCGATCGCGCTGCAGACGCGCCTCTTGCGCGTGCTCGAAAACCGCGAGGTCTGGCCGCTCGGCGCGCTCAAGCCGGTGCCGGTCGACATCCGCCTGATCAGCGCGACCCATCGCGATCTCAGCCGCATGGCGGAGGAGGGCGCCTTCCGCGCCGATCTCTACTTCCGCCTGCGCGGCATGGAGGTGCGACTGCCGGCGTTGCGCGAGCGCGCCGACAGAGACGATATCATCCGCCAGATCGCGCGCGAGGAGGCGCCGGATTGCCGCCTGTCGGACCAGGCCTGGGCGTTGCTCTCGGCCTATCCCTATCCCGGCAACATGCGCCAGCTCCGCCACGTGCTGCGGCTTGCCGGCTGCACCGCGGAGGACGGCGTCATCACGGATGCCGATCTCGATCTGCCTCCGTTCGGTGGGTGGACGGAGCCGGACCTGGCCGCGGCCGAGCGCGCGACGATCGTCGAGGCGCTACGCAAACATGGCGGCCGCGTCACCGAGGCGGCGCGGGCGCTGAAGCTCAGTCGTGCCACGCTGTATCGCAAGATCAAGCAGTTGAAGATCGAGACGGCGCAATAGCATCCAGTCGCATGCGGCGAGCGTTCTTTCCCTCTCCCCTTGTGGGAGAGGGTGGCTCGCCGCGTAGCGGCGAGACGGGTGAGGGGTATCTCTCCGCGATCCACCTCGCCGTCCGTGTGCGCGGACAGATACCCCTCATCCGGCGCTTCGCGCCACCTTCTCCCGCAAGGGGAGAAGGGAAAGCAGCAAGCGAGAAGCTTACGAAAAATCGCTCCAGCTCAGATGCCGCGAATCGAGGTCGCCGACTGAAACGGTGCCGCGGATCTCGTGCGGGACATGGAAGCTGCTGCGCAGATACACCAGCGGCGCGGCCTCGTCGGAATGCGAGACGCCGCGCACCTCGCCGACGAAGATCGAATGCGTCTTGGTTTCGAATTCCTGCGCCAGCACGCAGTCGAATGCGGCAACCGCATCCGTCAGCACCGGTGCGCCGGTCACCCCGCGCGTCCACTGCCCGAACGCAAATCGGTCGTCGCCGTTGACGCCCTTCTGGCCGCTGAAGGTGAGCGCGAGCAGGGCGTGGTCCTCGTGCAAAAAGTTGATTGCGAAGGCGCCTTCCTCGCGGATGCGGGCATGTGCGCTGGCGTTGCGGTTGACGCAGACGACCAAGGACGGCGGATTGTCCGATAGCGAGCAGGCTGATGTCACCGTCAGCCCGGTGCGCTTGCCGTGCTCGGCGCCAACCGTGACCAGCGCAACCGCGCCGGCGCATTGGCGCATTGCAAGTTTGAAATCCTTCGCGTCGACGCTCACGCCGAAATCTCCGAAACGGGGGCGGGTGCGACACGATTGCGCCGCACCCGCCGCGCGTCAAGCGGCCTTCTTCGCGGAGCCGAGATGCTTCAGGCGCGGCATCACCTCTTTGCTGAGCAGCGAGAGCGAATGGCGCCAGGCCTCCGGCTTGTGCTTGTAGTCGAAGCCGAACACCAGCAGCACGCCGAAGCCGCCGACCTCGTCGTAGATCTTCTCGATCTTCTCGGCGACGGTTGCGGGCGAGCCGACGATCCAGTTCCGCTTGGCGCAATATTCGACGGTGACGTCGCTGTCGGGCACGTCGGGCGCGTGCTTCAGATAGTCCTTGAAGCCGAAATGGCCGAGCAGGGGCAGGAAGTACTCGCCCATCATCCGGCCCATCATGTCACCGGTCGAGAGCTTCCACGCCTCTTCGTCGGTGTCGGCGACGAACACCTCGCGTACGAGGCGCCAGTCCGCCCGGTTCGGCTTGCGTCCGGTCTTGGCGGCGCCGATCTCGACCGAGTCCCAATGGCTGCCGACATAGGCAGGGTTGAGGTTGAGGCTCATTGGAATGAAGCCGCGCTCGCCGGCGAGCTTCAGCGTGTCCGAGTTCTTCGAGAGCCCGGCAACGCCGATCGGCGGATGCGGGGCCTGGAGCGGCTTGATGTGGGGCTTGAGGAAGTCGAACATCGTGTCCGGCTTGGTCACCGTCCAGAACTTGCCCTTGTAGGTGAAGGGCGCGGGATCGGACCACAGCTTCAGGATAATCTCCAGCGCCTCGCGGGTCATGTCGCGGTTCTGTCCGCTCATGCCGTCGACGTTGAACATCGCCCAGTCGCTCGGCAGGCCCGAAGCAGCGACGCCGAAATTGAGCCGGCCCTCGGAGAGATGGTCGAGCATCGCGACGCGGTTGGCGAGCTCGGCCGGGTGGTGATAGGGCAGCAGGAAGCCGCCCGGCCCGATGCGGATATTCTTGGTCTGCATCAGCGCCTGCGCGATCAGAAGGTCCGGCGTGGGATTGGGTTCCCAGGGCGCGGTGTGGTGTTCGCCGACCCAGGCCTCCTGATAGCCGAGCTCATCGAGCCAGCGCATGACTTGCAGGTCCCAGTCGTTTCCTTCCTTCAGGCCGCACTCCGGCGGATGCGAAGGCATCGTGAAATAGCCGATCTCCATGGGTTTCCTCATCTGATGTTGACGCGTCTTGTTGCGCGTTCCTGGACTTGAACAGGACAGCTTTAGCAAGCGGTGTGCCACCGCATCGCAAGCCGTGTGCCAGCGTGGCGAGCGCCTCAGACCCGCGAAAAATCGCTGGTTTGAGGCGGCAATAGCCGATATCCCGGGGCGGATTTGCGGGCGTCCGTCTCATTGTCGCGAGACGGCGTCTTAGCCGTGAGACCAAGGATACCCGTTGAGATGAGCGAACCCGCCTATGTCGCGGTGGACTGGGGCACCAGCAGTTTTCGGCTCTGGCTGATCGACCGTGCCGGCAAGGTGCTGGCTGAACGTCGCAGCGATGAGGGCATGCTGGCCGCGGCCAAGGCCGGCTTTGCCGGCGTGCTGCAGTCGCATCTCAAGGCAGTCGAGGCCCCAGCCCAGCTGCCGGTGCTTGTCTGCGGCATGGCCGGCGCCAAGACCGGCTGGGTCGAGGCCGGCTACGTTGACACGCCTGCGCCGCTCTCTGCCGTGCTGAAGCAGGCCGCGCTTGTGCCCGGCGAGACGCGCGATATTCGTATCCTGCCCGGCATCGCGCAGCGCGATACCAGGGCGCCGGACGTGATGCGCGGCGAGGAGACGCAGCTGCTCGGCGCACTCGGTCTCGAGGCCGCAGGCGAAGCGCTGGTCTGCATGCCCGGCACCCATTCGAAATGGGTGCGCGTGAAGGACGGCACGGTCGCGCATTTCTCCACCTTCATGACCGGCGAGCTCTTCAGCGTGGTTTCGCGCGAGACGATTTTGTCGCTCGCGGTCGCCGGTGCCGATGACGCCGAGGATGTCGCGAGCTTCAAGGCGGCCGTGAAAGCCGCGTATGAAGCGCCGGCCTTCGCGGCCAACCTTTTGTTCACAGCGCGGTCGCGGCAGCTCCTGTTCGGCGGCACGCCGGCCGCCGCGCGCGAGACGCTGTCGGGCACGTTGATCGGCGTCGAGCTGGCAGCAGGGCTCTCCGGCACGGTGCCGAAAGCGGGCATCACACTCATTGCGTCAGGGCGGCTCGCGGCGCTGTACCGGCTCGCCTTCGATGCGCTGTCGGTCACCGTGCAGCCGATCGATGCCGATGAAGCCGTTCGCCGCGGCCTGTCGATGGCCGCTGCCGCGATCTGGACGAAATGAGAGGAATCTTGAGATGAGCGTTCCCTTTCCGCCGATGCAGCGTCCGCTGGTCGCGATCTTGCGTGGTGTGAAGCCCGAGGAGACCGAGGCGATCGTCGGCGTGCTGATCGAGGCCGGCATGACCGCGATCGAGATCCCCCTGAATTCACCGGAGCCGTTCCGCTCGATCGCGATTGCCGCGAAGCTCGCGCCGGCCAGCGTCCTGATCGGCGCCGGCACGGTCTTGACCGCCGCAGATGTCGATCGTCTCAATGACGTCGGCGGCAAGTTGATGGTCTCGCCGAATGTGGATACGCAGGTGCTCACGCGTGCACATCAGTACGCCATGGTGACGTTGCCGGGCGTGTTCTCGCCGACCGAGGCGCTGCTCGCGGCGCGCTCCGGAGCATCGGGCCTGAAATTCTTTCCGGCCAGCGTGCTCGGTGCGTCCGGTATTGCCGCGATCCGCGCCGTGCTGCCGGCGGGCGTGATGATCGCCGCCGTCGGCGGCGTCTCCGACCAGAATTTTGCCGAGTACATCAAGGGCGGCGTGACCGCGTTCGGGCTCGGCTCCAGCCTCTACAAGCCCGGCATGACGGCCGCCGATGTCGCCGCTCGCGCAAAGGTGACAATCGCGGCCTATGATCGGGCGATTGTGAAAGACTGACCCAGCAATAAACAAGCCGTGATCCCGTCATAGCCGCGCTTTATCCTATCTTGCTGCACCAGCGAGATCAGGAGACCGACATGGCGATCAACAACGTGGCCGATCTGTTCGTGGCAACGCTCGAACAGGCCGGCGTCAAGCGCATCTACGGCATCGTCGGCGACAGTCTGAACGCTTTCACCGAGGCGCTGCGCCGCCGCGGCACCATCGAATGGATCCATGTCCGGCACGAGGAGGTCGCGGCCTTCGCCGCCGCCGGCGAAGCCGAGATGACGGGAAGCCTCGCTGTGTGCGCGGGCTCCTGCGGCCCGGGCAATCTGCACCTGATCAACGGCCTGTTCGATGCGCATCGCAGTCGCGTCCCCGTGCTTGCGATCGCGGCGCAGATCCCTTCGGCGGAAATCGGCGGCGGCTATTTCCAGGAAACCCATCCGCAAAACCTGTTTAGGGAGTGCAGCCATTATTGCGAGCTGGTGTCGGATGCGAGCCAGCTGCCTTACGTGATCGAGAACGCCATCCGCGCGGCCGTAGGCCTGCGCGGCGTCGCCGTGATCGCCATGCCCGGCGACGTCGCGTTCCGCAGCCCGCCCAAGCGCGCGCTGTCGACGACGCGCGGCCTTGCGCTGTCGGCGCCGAAGGTCGTGCCGCAGGCCGACGAGCTGAAGGCGCTCGCGGACCTCCTGAACAGCGCCGAGCGCATCACCCTGTTCTGCGGCCGCGGCTGTGCGGGTGCGCACGCGCCGCTGATGCAGCTGGCCGAAGCACTGAAGAGCCCGATCGTGCATGCACTCGGCGGCAAGGAGCATGTCGAGTACGATAACCCCTACGACGTCGGCATGACCGGCTTCATCGGCTTCTCCTCTGGCTACGCCGCCATGCACGCCTGCGACGCGCTGGTGATGCTCGGCACCGATTTCCCTTACAAGCAGTTCTTCCCCACCGATGCGCAGGTCGCGCAGATCGACATCCGCCCGGAAAATCTGGGACGGCGGTGCAAGATCGATCTCGGCCTCGTCGGCGACGTCAAGCTGACCATCGAGGCGCTGCTGCCGCTGCTCAAGACCAAGACGCAGCGGAGGCATCTCGACGACGCCATCGCGCATTACAAGAAAGCGCGCGAAGGGCTCGACTCGCTTGCGAAAGGGACACCGGGCAGCAAGCCGATCCATCCGCAATATCTGGCAAAAGTCATCAGCGACCATGCCTCCGATGATGCCGTGTTCACCGCCGATGTCGGCACACCCACGGTGTGGGCCGCGCGCTATCTCGACATGAACGGCCGCCGCCGGCTGATCGGCTCGTTCGTGCACGGCTCGATGGCCAACGCGATGCCGCAGGCGATCGGCGCGCAGGCCTCGCAGCCCGGCCGCCAGATCATCTCGCTCTCCGGCGACGGCGGCTTCACCATGCTGATGGGTGACCTGATCACGCTGACCCAGATGAAGCTGCCGGTGAAAATCGTGGTCTTCAACAACGGCGTGCTCGGCTTCGTTGCGCTGGAGATGAAGGCGGCCGGGTTCGTCGACACCAATGTCGATCTTGAGAATCCCGATTTCGCGGCGATGGCGCGCGCGATGGGCATTTTCGCCAAACGCGTCGAGGACCCCGGCGAGCTCCCGGGTGCCGTGAAGGAGATGCTGGCGCATGACGGACCCGCGCTGCTCGACGTCGTCACGGCGAAACAGGAGCTGTCGATGCCGCCGACCATCACACCCGAGCAGATCAAGGGCTTCAGCCTCTGGGTGCTGCGCGCGGTGATGAACGGGCGCGGTGACGAGGTGCTCGATCTCGCTAAAACCAATCTGCTACCGCGCTAGCCCCGCTTCACCGAAGGCGCGGGCAGCCGCTCGTGGCGGTGCTGGAAGCGCTGCCAGTGCAGCACGATGCCGATCAGCAGGGCCGGCACGAAGCCGAGTGCGATCAGGAAATACGGCAGCTGCGTCGGCGAGATGAACGCAATGGCGATATCGGAGATCAGCCAGAGCGCTGCGAACATCACCGCGAAATCGGTGCGCGGGCAGCGCAAATAATAGAACACGGCGGTGATGACGATGGCGGGCCCGATCGCGATGCCGATCATCACCGCGGTCAGCTCCTTCGGCGTCAGCGCGTCGAGCACCATCGACGCCAGCAGCCAGAGCGCGGCGAACATGGCGATGATGTCGAGCGGATGCCGCAATCCAATACCTCTCGCAGGAACCGCGCTATCGTTGTGGCCGGAACTCCGGTCGTCAAGGGAAAATACGCCTATTCCTCGTCACTTCCGGGCGTTGGCCGCAGCATGAAATGGCCGAAAGCGGTAGCGATCGGCTTGTTCGCATCGTCCTGCCAGGCCCGTGCCTCGAAGGCGACGATACGCCGGCCCTGTTTCACGATCGAGACATTGGCGACGGTATCGAGGGCTCGTCCGGAACGCAGATAGTTGACGGTGAGTCCGATCGGCTTGGGCAGCGCGGCGATGCCGAGCTCGCGCCTCACGCCGAGGATCGCGGAGGTCTCGAGGAAAGCACCGGTCATGCCGCCATGGATCGCGGGCAGGATCGGATTGCCGATGATCTGCGGCGAGAACGGCATCGTCAGCGTGCCGTCGTCATTGACGCGAATGCCGAGGCAGCGCGCGAACGGGCTGTTGGCGAACGGGCCGTCCGGATCGTCAGGCGCCTCCAGCGTCGGGATGCTGCGCGAATCCATCCTGCGGTCCGCGAGCATGTTGGTGCGATTGGCGCCGATCATGAAGCAGGCGGTCGCGGTTGCGACCGGATCGTCCTCGGAGTCCTGATAGGCGGTGGAGCGCACGAAGGCGATCGAGCGCGTGGTGCGGTAGCAGACCGAATGTGCCTTGATGTCGAGGCCCGGCGTCGCCGGCTTCTGATAATCGATGCGCAGATCCAGGGTTGCGATCGCGCGCGTGCCGTCGAGTGCAAGTTGCACCGCCATGCCGCAGCTCTCGTCCAGCATCGCGGTGACGACGCCGCCATGCAGCACACCGGTCTCTGTGTCGCCGACGAAGACCGGACGATAGGGCAGGCTGGACCAGGCCTCGGCGGGCGCGAAGCGGTCGAGCTGGAGCCCGCTGATATGGCCGTAGTCGGAACGGCGGCCCTTGATCGCCTCGGCGAGTTCCTCGAACGGCAGCGTGGTGGGTGAAGTGGACATGACGACGTTCTAGACCAGTGTCGCTCGCCGCGCAAAACCCCGAAAGGGGCTCATCAGGCAGGTCTGCAGGCGGGTCTGCCTGGGCCGGTTTGGCCTCGACACGGCGTGCCGAAGCAACGATGGTGGGCGCTTCGTCCGTCGACTAGCCCCAAGGAGTGCCCATGGCCGACCCCGAAACACCCGCCACCAATCAGGGGCCCGTGACCATTTCGAGCTCCAGCTCGGAACGGGCACCGATCATCTATTTCGACGGCGCATCCTGCTTCGGACACCACAACGGCGCGATCCAGATTGAGCTCGCCGCGAACCTGCTGATGCCGGTCGGTGCCGCCGTCAGGGTCGACGTGGTCCAGACCGCGCACTTGCGTTGCAGCGTCGCCGCAGCGCTGGCGCTGCGCGAGGCCCTCGACAAGGCGCTGGCGATGTACCGGCAAGGGCAGCAGCAACCGGCGGAGGTGATCCCGACGGTGAAGAACTGAGATCGCGGGCGATCGCTTGTGAATGCGATCGCAATCTCTCAGCCCACATGCACCTTCGGCTTCTTGCCGCCGTTCCACTTGCCGTCGAGCGCGCGCTCGATCTGGGCGGCGAGCTGCAGGAGCAGGCCGTCATTGGCCTGCTTGGCGATGGCCTGGATGCCGAGCGGCAGGCCGTGGTCTTGCTCTGCCATCGGCATCGAGATCGCCGGCATGCCGCAGAGATTGGCGAGCGGCGTGAAGGCGAAGAAGCGCCAGAGATTGCCGAACCAGTCGAGGACGTCAGGATTGTCCGAGATGGTGAGATATTCCCTGGTGCCGACTTTCGGCGTCGGCAACGCGGTGATCGGCGTCAGGATCACGTCCCACTGCTCGAAGAACGCGCCGAAGCCGCGCGAGGTCGTGTTGAACACGCCTTGCATCTTCGCCCGCTCGGCGAAGCTCGTGTGCCGGCCGGCTTCCCAGATCCTGATGTTCATGGGCTCGATCAGATCTTCCGGCGGCTTCTCCAGCCCGCGCGCGGCGAGCATGTTGGAGATCACCACGGCAAAATTGCTGATGTAGCAGGTGGTCTGCGCCGCGAAGGCGGCGCGGAAGTCGAGCTCGGGCAGCGCGTATTCGACGTGATGGCCGAGGCCTTCGAGGAAGCGGCCGGTCTTCTCCAGCTCGGCGGCGATCTCCGGCGTTGCGGTGTAGTCGCCCCAGCTGTGCGACAGCGCGATGCGAAGCTTTGACGGGTCGCGCTTGATCATCTCGGAATAGGGCTGCGCAGTGGTCCAGAACGGCATGAACTCGCCGGGCGCAGGCCCGCGCGCGTGATCGACGAAGGCAGCGGTGTCGCGCACCGAGCGCGACTGGCAGCCCTGGATCGAGACGAGACCGGTGAGGTCGGACATGTGCGGGGCCAGCGAGAACACGCCGCGCGACACCTTCAGCCCGATATTGCCGTTGACGCCGGCGGGAATGCGGATCGAGCCGCCGCCGTCGGTCGCATGCGCGATCGGCACCACGCCGGCCGCGACCATCGCCGCGCTGCCCGCGGACGAGCCGCAGGTGGTGTAGTCGGTATTCCATGGATTGCGCGTCACGTAGACGGCGGGATTGTCGGCCGAGCTGCACACGCCGAATTCCGGCGTCGTCGTGCGTCCGATCAGGTTGAGGCCTGCCTGACGGAATTTACCGGTCAGGAACGTATCGGCCGCGGCGCGATTGCCGCGCATCAGCAGCGAGCCCATTTCCTGAAGCCGGCCCTTCATGGTCGGTCCGAGGTCCTTCATCAGGAAGGGCAGGCCGGCAAACGGGCCGGCGAGATTGGCGCCGTCCTTGGCCGGATCGGCGATCACGTCCTCGAACAGCTCGACCACGCCCGACAGTGCCGGATTGACCTTGGCCACGCCCGCCGCGGCCTGGCGCGCCAGCTCCTTCGCCGTCAGCTCGCCCTTGCGGACGCGCGCCGCCAGTCCGACGCCATCGTGCTGCGCCCATTCGTTCCAGCTCATCGGCAAAGTCATGAAGTCCAAATCCCCGTGGGTAGCGGCGTCACCTTTTTCGCAAGGGCCCGCGTGAATCAACTGAGCCGGCGCGAAGGGCAGGGTTGCGCCGGGCGGAGAGGTCGCCGCGTCATTAAGACAGCCGCGCGATCACCGCAACCGGCCCGCCGCCGGCCGGCCCCTGATGCTCGGCACCACCGGAGACATAGACCGCGCCGGTGCCGGCGAGGCCGGAGATCAGGCCGCCGACGGCTGCGCGGGCGTGGCGCGTCGAGCTGATGTCGGTGTCTTCGAGCATAGTGTGGCGGAAGCCGCGCACGCTGCCATCAGGCGAGGCCTCGGCCTTGGCGAAGATATTGACGAGCTCGCGGCCCTCGGTGGCTAGCGGCGCGACGCCAAGGCCAATACCAAGCCCGACGCTGTTCAGCGCCGACACCACCGCCGGGGCATCGATCGCATCGTTCATCACGGCGTGGCCGATCTCGAACTCGCTCGCTGAAGACGCCGAGTTGCCGAGCACGATGATGACGTTGTGCATCAGCTCGATCCCTGACGAGGTGGACGCAACCGACGAGAACAGATCGTAGCGCCGCAGCACGTCGTCGTCGCTGACATCGGAAGCGATCTCGCCGAGCGCGACCGCGACCCCGAGCGCGGAGGCGCCGCGCGAATAGGCCATCGAGCTGTAGGCGCTGGTCGTGGCCGTCTTGTTGCCGCGCGCGTTTGCTGCTTCGACGCGGTCGCTGGTGAGCAGCGGGCACTTGATCTGCACGAAATGGACGTCGGCGGGATCGGTGATGCCGGCATCCGCCATCGCGGCAGTCACCGCCTTGGCCGTTTCCATGATCTGCGCGGAGCGGCCGATCTCTTCGGGGAGGAAGTCCCGGGTGTGCGCCATGCCGATGCTCAAGCGCTTACCGGACATCCCTGCCGGGCGCTCAGCCTCGCGCCGCGTGAACACCGTGATATGCGGGCTGAGCACGCCTTCGGTGCCACCCGACATCACGAAGGCGATGCGCTGCTCGACTGCCTCTCGCGAAAGGCCGAGCTCTGGCGCCAGCGCCGTGCACAACGCAGCAACGGCATACTCTCGCGTAAAATCGTTGACGCCACCATTGCCTTCGGTCTTGCCGAGGATGGCCAAGATCGTGGCCGGGTCGATCGCGCCGGAGCCGATCATGGCCATGAGGCCGGAGACGTCGCCGGGGCCCTTGGTGGCGACCCTGAAGACGCCGACCGATGCTGTCCGCATTGCAGTCCTCGTGTGGAGTTCGGTGGTCCGGCGGGTCAACCAGCCGTGGAACGGACGCGCATGTCAAGGCACAAGCGGGGCGCAGGCACCCACGAATGTGGCGAGATCGCATCCGGTTCAACAAAAAAATCCTCTGTCGACGGTTGCGCGCCGCACCTTGATGAATCAACCTCGGTTGGTCCATAAGCGGCGTCCCGCTGCCGGTGGTTCGCCCCCGCGTCGCGTGCTTGGATAGAGGGATTCTCGCGTGGCAAATATCAACCAGAAAATTGCGCAGGAGCTTGGGGTACGGGCGGAGCAGGTCGAGGCGACGGTGACGTTGCTCGACGGCGGCGCCACGGTTCCCTTCATCGCCCGCTACCGCAAGGAAGCAACCGGTGCGCTCGACGACGCGCAATTGCGCACCCTGGAGGAGCGCCTGGGCTATCTGCGCGAGCTCGAAGACCGCCGCAAGGCGATCCTCGAATCGGTCCGCGAGCAGGGCAAGCTCGATGCCGCGCTCGAAGCCTCCATTCTCGCCGCCGACAGCAAGGCGCGCCTTGAAGACATCTACCTGCCGTTCAAGCCGAAGCGCCGCACCAAGGCCGAGATCGCCAAGGAAGCCGGGCTCGAGCCGCTCGCCAACCAGCTGATGGCAGAGCCGGGCAACGATCCGAAGGTCGTGGCCGAAACCTTCATCAACGCCGAGAAGGGCGTGGCCGATGCCGCTGCCGCGCTCGATGGCGCCCGCGCCATCCTGGTCGAGCGCTTCGACGAGGACGCCGACCTGATCGGTGCTTTGCGCGAGGAGGTGTGGACCAACGCGCGCATGGCCTCCAAGGTGCGCGACGGCAAGAAGACCGAGGGCGAGAAGTTCGCCGACTATTTCGAGTTCTCCGAGCCGCTGACGAAGCTCCCGTCGCACCGCATCCTCGCGATGTTCCGCGGCGAGAAGGAAGAGGTCCTCGATCTCCAGATCCAGGCCGAAGCCGAAGCGTCGCCGCCGGGCGTGCCGAGCGCTTATGAATTGAAGATCATGAAGCGGTTCGGCATCGCCGACCTCAAGCGCGCCGGCGACCGCTGGCTGATCGACACCGTGCGCTGGGCCTGGCGCACCAAGATCCAGGTGCATCTCAACATCGACCTGCGCATGCGGCTGTGGAACGCCGCCGAGACCGAGGCCGTGCGCGTGTTCGCCTCCAATTTGCGCGACCTGCTGCTCGCGGCACCCGCCGGCACCCGTGTCACCATGGGCCTCGATCCCGGCTATCGCACCGGCGTCAAGGTCGCCGTCACCGACGCGACCGGCAAGGTGGTCGATACCGCCGTGATCTATCCGCACGAGCCGCAGCGGCAGTGGAACGAGGCGCTCGCGATCCTCGGCAAGCTCGCGCTGAAGCATCGTGTCGAGCTGATCGCGATCGGCAACGGCACCGCCTCGCGCGAAACCGACAAGCTCGCAGGCGATCTCGTCAAGGGCTTGGCCGAGTTGAAGATGACCAAGATCGTGGTGTCGGAAGCCGGCGCGTCGGTCTATTCGGCCTCGGCCTTCGCCTCGGAGGAGTTGCCGGGTCTCGACGTCACCCTGCGCGGCGCGGTCTCCATCGCCCGCCGCCTCCAGGACCCGCTTGCCGAGCTCGTCAAGATCGAGCCCAAGGCGATCGGCGTCGGCCAGTATCAGCACGACCTCGGCCAGGCCAAGCTCGCCAAATCGCTCGATGCCGTGGTCGAGGACTGCGTGAACGCGGTCGGCGTCGACGTCAACACCGCCTCGGCACCGCTGCTGGCCCGCGTGTCGGGCGTCGGCTCCGGCCTTGCCTCGAGCATCGTGGCCCACCGCGACGCCAACGGCCCATTCAAGTCGCGCAAGGCGCTCAAGGACGTGCCACGGCTCGGCCCGAAGGCGTTCGAGCAGTGTGCCGGCTTCCTGCGCATCCTCGGCGGCGAGGATCCGCTCGACGCCTCCGGCGTGCATCCGGAAGCCTATCCCGTGGTGCGGCGGATTCTCAGCGCCACCAAGAGTGACATCAAGGCGCTGATCGGCAGCAGCGAGATCGTGCGCACGCTGAAACCGAAGGATTTCGTCGACGAGACCTTTGGTCTGCCGACCGTCACGGATATCCTGCGCGAATTGGAAAAGCCCGGCCGCGATCCGCGTCCGGCGTTCAAGGCCGCGGTGTTCAAGGAAGGCGTCGAGGAGATCAAGCATCTCCAGAAAGGCATGATCCTCGAGGGGACCGTGACCAACGTTGCCGCCTTCGGCGCCTTCGTCGATATCGGCGTGCATCAGGACGGCCTGGTTCACATCTCGGCGATGTCCAGGAACTACATCAAGGATCCGCGCGAGGTGGTGAAGCCCGGCGACATCGTCAAGGTGAAAGTGCTGGACTTCGAGGTCGCCCGCAAGCGCATCTCGCTGACATTGCGCCTCGACGACGAGGTCGGCGCCAAGAAAGACGCGCCCGGCATGCAGCGGGACAACAGCTCGCGAAACCCCGCGCGCATGACGTCGTCGGCCCCGCGCAACCAGGAATCCTCCGGCGGCGGTGCCCTTGCGGAGGCCATGCGCCGGGCGGCCGAGAAGAACGGCGGCAAGCGGGCGTGATACTTGAACCTCTCCCCGCTCTTGCGGGGAGAGGTCGGATCGCGCTAGCGATCCGGGTGAGGGGCAAGGCATGCGGCTGACCGGATCAAAGGCCCCTCCGGCTCGTAACTTGATGGTGCACGGGACAAGCGTTGCGATCACTTTTTAGATCGCATTCGCGGACGCAGCCCCTCACCCCACCTTCTCCCCGTCAGAACGGGGCGAGGGAGCGAAAGAGCGTTCGTCCCTAACACCTGCGTCAGAATCTGGCGCGTTTGTAAGTTGAAGGTGCCTGTCCGTTCCTCTCATCTGATCCTCCTCGCGCGGCAGAAAGATCGCCGCGCAGCACGGAGGATGCTTCGATGGACAACAGGCTTCTCAAAGGCGTCACTGCGGTGACGCTCGCCGCAATGATGGCGCTCGCTTCACCTGTGCTTGCCCGTGGCGGTGGCGGCGGCGGTGGCGGTGGCGGAGGCCACGGCGGTGGCGGCTTCGGCGGTGGCGGACATGGCGGCTTTGGCGGTGGTGGACACTTCGGTGGCGGCGGAATGCATGCGGGTGGCTTCGGCGGCGGTATGCACGTCGGCGGTATGGGTGGCGGCGGCATGCGATTTGGCGGCATCGGCGGTGCTCGTTTCGGTGGCGCCCGCTTCGTCGGCTCGCCAATGAATGCCCGCGCCGCCATCGGGCCGCGCTTTGCCGGTGCACCATTGGCGACCCGCGCCGCTTTCGGCCCGCGGTTTGCTGGCCCGGGCTGGCACGGCAGGCCGTTCATTGGTCGCCATGCCTTCTTCCACCGTCACCGCTTCAACCGGTTCGCTTTCGTCGGCGCGCCGTTCTTCTATGCCAACTATGCCAACTATTACGACGATGGTTGCTGGCGCAGGAGCTTGACGCCCTATGGATGGCAATGGGTCAATGTGTGCGGAGACTATTGGTAGTCGCATCGCGGTACCGCACCATTGTCGCGATCGCCACCGGGCGGTTCCGCTCAGCCCCGGAACGGGATAGTCTGGTGGCGATCGTCGCGCGGAGTTTTGCATGACCGGAGGTCACCGCCGCATTCTGGTCGTCGAGGACGATCCGGAAACCGCAGGCCAGCTCGTCGAGGAACTCACCACCTCGGGCTACGACGTCGATCTTGCCGCGACGGGTCGTGAAGCCCTGAGCCACGGCGTCGCCCGCGACTATGCCGTGATCACCATCGACCGCATGCTGCCCGACATCGACGGCATCGCCGTGATGCGCCAGTTGCGCGACGACGGCATCGCCGCACCCTTCCTGATCATCTCCGCGCTCGGCGAGGTCGACGACCGCGTGCGCGGTCTGCGCGCCGGGGGTGATGACTATCTCGTCAAGCCGTTCTCCTTCGTCGAGCTGCTGGCGCGCCTCGAGGCGCTCGGCCGGCGCAGCGAGACCGTCGCCAAGGAAACGATTTTGCGGGTCGGCGATCTCGCCATCGACCTGATCGCGCGCAACGCCAGCCGGCGCGGCCGGAAAATTCCGCTGCTGCCGCGCGAGTTTCAGCTGCTCGAATATCTCGTCCGCAACGAGGGCCGCGTCGTCTCCCGGGCGATGCTGCTCCAGCATGTCTGGGATCTGCATTTCGATCCCTCCACCAACATCATCGACGTCTATGTCGGGCGGGTCCGCCGCAAGGTCGACGATGCCCAGGCCTATCCGCTGATCCATACGATCCGCGGCATCGGATATTGCATCCGTGCTCCTGGCTAAGACGCTCCGCTCCTCCACCTTCCGTCTGGCACTGATCGCGATCGCGGCGTTCGGCCTGATCGTCGCGGCGATCATGGCCTATGTCTATTTCGGCACGATCGCCTATGTGCAGGGCCGGGTCGGCGACGCCGGCGATCACAGCGGCTTCACCGCGATGATCGAGCTCGCGATGGTCGCCGTCGCCGTGCTGCTGGCCGTGCTGGCCGGGGTCGCGGCCGTGCTGGTGACGCGGCGCACGGTCGGACGGATCGAGGAGATCAATGCGACCAGCCGCGCCATCATGCTGTCGGGGCTCGACCGGCGCATTCCCTTGCGCGGCAGTCACGACGAGTGGGACCGCGTCGCCGAAAACCTCAACCAGATGCTCGACCGCATCGAGACGCTGATGGGTGAGGTCAAGCAGGTCAGCGACAACGTCGCCCACGATCTGCGCACGCCGCTGACGCGCATGCGCGGCCGGCTGGAAAAGGCCTATCACACCCCGCGAAATGGCGAGGCCGATGCGACGCTGATTGGCGATACCATCGCCGATCTCGATTCGGTGCTCGGGATGTTCGCTTCCATCACGCGGATCTCGGAGATCGAGACCCGCGCCCGCCGGAGTGCGTTTCGCAAGCTCGATCTCGCTGAAATTGCCGGCGAGGTCGTCGAGCTCTACGACGCCGCGGCCGAGCAGGTCGCGACCCGCCTCAGCCTTGACGGCGACCGCGAGGTGGCAATTACGGGGGACCGCGACCTGCTGTTCGACGCCATCGCCAATCTCGTCGACAACGCGATCAAGCACGGCCGCGCGGGCGGGCAGGTCACCGTGACCTGTCGCAGCGTCGGTGGCGGGGCGGTGATCGCGATCGTCGACGATGGCCCGGGCATTCCCACCGAAGAGCGCGATCACGTCTTCAAGCGCTTCTACCGGCTCGAACAGAGCCGTTACACGCCGGGCAACGGTCTGGGCTTGAGCCTGGTCGCGGCCGTTGCCGGTCTCCATGGCGCCGAGATTGCACTGCACGACAATGCGCCGGGCCTCACGGTCCGGCTCAGCTTCCCGGCGACATCAGCGCGATAGGAGCTGACGGCGTCATAACTCGATCACGCCGCGGCGTGCCGCATGCGCGACCGCGTCGGTGCGGCCGGTGGCATCCAGCTTGTCGAGCAGCGAGCCGACGTGGAATTTGACCGTGTGCACGGAAATACCGAGCTGGCGCGCGATCAGCTTGTTGGACGCGCCTTCCGCCATCAGCGCCAGGACATCGAGCTCGCGCTGCGTCAGCGCGATGTCTTCCGGCATGATGCGCGGATCGCGGGCCATGACCGTCGCCGTGGCGGCCTCGCCGGGCGCGGCTAGCCGAAGCCCGGCGATGCTGCCGAGCAGGACCGCCAGGCGATCGGCGAGGGCGGGATCGTCGATCTCCAGGGCGAGCACGATCTCGGGCGCGTTGTCCTCGCTCACGCCTCCGGCCTCTCGCCGATCGTGACCTTGAAGCTGACTGGCTCGCCGCCGCGGCGCACCGCGACATCGACCACCGTGCCGACGCTCGCAGGTCCCAGCGTCCGCGACAGCGCACGCACGCCGGAGAGCTTCTGGTCGTTGACCGCCACGATGACGTCGCCCTGGCGGATGCCGGCCGCAGCCGAAGGGCCGGCCTTGTCGACATTCATCACCATCGCGCCGATGCCATCGTCGAGCCGCACCGGCTGGAGCCCGAGGCCGAGATATCCGCGGGCGATGCGGCCGCGCGCCTCGAGCTGTGCCGCGACCCGCTCGATTGTCGCCGTCGGGATCACCAGGACCCGCCGCGGCCCGAGCACGGCCATGCCGAAGGCTTCGCCTGATGCATCGAGCGCGAGCCCGCCTTGTTGCGCGAAGCGCAGGCGCACGTCGAGCTCGATACGCGCATCGATGTCGCCGCCGCGCAAGGAGCGCCAGCTCTTGCCGGACAGTGATACCATGCCGAGCGCCGCGCTCGGCGCATCGCGATCGGTGGCGACGACGACCGACAGCGTGCCGAGGGGCGGAACGGTCGCGGCCAGCTTGACCGGCGCAAGACTGGCATCGGTGCGCAACAGCGCGATGTCGGTCGTATGGTCGCGGCCGACGATTGTGGCGGCAGCATTGCTGCCGTCGGGGAGGCTGATCTGGATATCGCCCTCGTCGGCCAGCGCTTCGTCGGCAGTGACGATCAAGCCGGGTTTCCAGACGAAGCCGGTGGCGCGGGAGCGATGCGAATGCACGGCGACGACGGACGGCGCGGTGCGCGCCACGACATCCGCGAGCGCGGACGAAAGGGACGACAGAGGAGTGGGGTCGGTCATGGAAGGCTCCTGTAGATTACCCTCAATCTGGGATGTCGCGGGCGATTGCGAAACTGGCCGGGTGGCCAGGACAGACGGGGCGGACCGGCCTCCGCAGGGCCGCGGCCGACGAACATGTGATTGGGACGCCTTCACGGGAACGTGTAGCAATCCAGGAATTGCACTGTACGACCTCCAGCGTTTCCAGCGAGCCCCGACCGATGACCGTCGACCTCACCCGCCGCACCCTGCTTCAACTCGCCGGTGCGACCTCGCTCGCGATGGCGGCCGCCGCCGCCGCTCGGGCCGAGGGCATGCCGCAAGGCGGCGGGCCGACCTATGCCAGCCGCACGCCGATGCGGGTGGGCATGGTGACGCTCCGGGTCAAGAACCTCGACAAGGTCGCGGACTACTATCGCGACGTGATCGGGCTCACCGTGATGGAGCGCTCCGCGACCGCCGCGACGCTCGGCACGGCCGGCATCACGCTGCTCGTGCTGGAAGCCCGTCCCGAGGCCGCGATCGAGCCGCGCAACGCCGCGGGCCTCTACCACACCGCCTTCCTGATGCCGTCGCGAAAAGATCTCGCGCGCTGGCTGGTGCACGCCGCCTCGCATCGCGTGAAGCTGTCGGGCTTTGCCGATCATCTCGTCAGTGAATCCGTCTATCTCGACGACCCCGAAGGCAACGGCATCGAGGTCTATGCCGACCGCGATCCCTCGCAATGGCAGTGGAGCGAGGGCAGCGTGAAGATGGCGAGCGACGAGCTCAACATCCCTGACCTCTTGTCGCTGACCAACACGCGCGTGGCAGACTACGCCAAGGCGCCGGACGGTCTGCGCGTCGGCCACATGCATCTGCGTGTCGGCGATCTCGCCGAGGCCGAACGGTTCTATCACGGCACGGTCGGGCTCGATCCGACCCGCCGCCGTGGCGGCGCCGCGTTCCTGTCGTCGGGCCGCTATCACCATCACCTCGGCATGAACGTCTGGCAGAGCCAGGGGGCCGGCCAACGCGACGATCAGACGACGGGGCTTGCCTGGTTCTCGCTGGTGATGGCGAAGCAGGACATTCTCGCCGCGCAGGAAGAACGCCTGCGCAAGGGCGGTGCGCAGGTCACAGCGCTCGCCAACGGTCTGGAGGCCGTCGATCCCTGGGGCACGCGGGTGCGCCTGATCAGGGTTTGATCGCTGGCGCGGGCATTGCTATGACCGGTCAGGCGCTAGCCAGTTTTGCGGGGTTCAGCCTGACATGCCCGATTTTCACGGCGTCTTTCCCTATCTCGTTTCGCCCGTCGATGCCGATGGCACGGTGCGCACCGAAGTCCTCGGCAAGCTCTGCGACGATTTGATTGGCGCAGGCGTGCACGGGTTGACGCCGCTGGGTTCGACTGGCGAGTTTGCCTATCTCAATGCCGCGCAACGCACCGCGATCGTGCGGGCCACCATCGAGGCGGCGAAGGGCCGTGTGCCGGTCGTGGCCGGCGTCGCCTCCACCTCGACGGCGGACGCAGTGGCGCAGGCGAAGGCCTACGAGAGGCTCGGCGCAACCGGCATCCTGGCGATCCTGGAAGCGTACTTTCCGCTCGCCGATGCCCAGGTCGAATCGTACTTCCGCGCCATCGCGGATGCCGTGGACATCCCGGTCGTCATCTACACCAATCCGCAATTCCAGCGTTCCGATCTCACGCTCGACATCATCGCGCGCCTCGCTGAACATCCGCGCATCGGCTACATCAAGGACGCCTCGACCAACACCGGCCGGCTGCTCTCGATCATGAACCGCTGCGGCGATTCCTTGCGGGTGTTCTCGGCTTCGGCCCATATCCCGGCCGCGGTGATGCTGATCGGCGGGCTCGGCTGGATGGCGGGACCGGCCTGCGTCATCCCGCGCCAGAGCGTCGCACTCTACGACCTCTGCAAGGCCGGCCGTTGGGACGAGGCCATGGCGCTGCAGCGCAGGCTGTGGCGGATCAACGAGGTCTTCGCCCGCTTCAACCTCGCCGCCTGCATCAAGGCGGGCCTTGCGATCCAGGGCTACGACGTCGGCGATCCCGTCCCGCCGCAGGCCGCGCTGTCGGCCGAGGCGCGCAAGGTGGTGGAAGCGGCGTTGAGGGAGCTTGCCTAGCCGTCATGGCCGGGCTTGTCCCGGCCATCCACGCCTTGCCCTGTGGCACATAGAACGTGGATGCCCGGGACAAGCCCGGGCATGACGAATCTGTGGGTTCACCGCCCAAAACCGCGGCTGGTATGCCTCCGATCGATCCGCTAAAAGGCTGCCCGCAGTTTCGAAAAGACCCTGAGGACCCCACGGAATGAACATTCTTCCCGGCAATTTGCGTTTCGGAGCGGGCCAGCCCGTCAAGCGTTTGGAAGACCAGCGGCTGCTCACCGGGAAGGGGCAGTTCATCGACGACAAGCCGGAGGAGGGCGCGCTGTGGTTGCATGTGCTGCGCTCGCCGCATGCCCACGCGAAGATCGTCTCGATCGACACCAGCGCCGCGGCATCGATGCCGGGCGTCACCGCGATTTACACCGGTGCGGATCTCGTGAAGGACGATATCGGCACCATCCCGACCCTGAGCATCTTCAAGCGCCCCGACGGCAAGCCGATGACGGTGCCGCCGCGCCGCCTGCTCGCCCATGAGATCGTCCGCTACGCCGGCGAAGCGATTGCGGCGGTGGTGGCTGCCTCCCGTGCGGAAGCACAGAGCGCGGCAGAGGCCATCGTTATCGAATACGACGTGCAGCCCGCGGTGGTCGATCCGGTCGAAGCGGTCAAGCCCGGCGCGCCCGTGGTTTGGCCCGAGGCGCCCGACAACATCGTCGGCGCGATGAGCTATGGCGATGCCGCCAAGGCGGACGAGGCGTTTGCCAAGGCCGCGCATACGGTCGAGCTCGACATCGTCAGCCAGCGTCTGGTGCCCTCCGCGATGGAGCCGCGCTCGACCATTGCCGAGATCGACAAGAAGACCGGCCGTCTTCTCCTGCACGTGCAGTCGCAGACCCCGGCCTCCACCCGCGACGTGCTGGCCGAAGCCGTGCTCAAGCGCCCCAAGGACAGCGTCCGCGTGCTGGTCGGCGACATCGGCGGCGGCTTTGGCCAAAAGACCAACCTCTATCCCGAGGACGGCATCGTCGCCTACGCCGCGACCAAGCTGAACCGGAAGATCCGCTGGCGCGGCGACCGCACCGACGAATTCGTCGGCGGCACCCACGGCCGCGATCTCACCTCGACCGCCTCCTTCGCGCTCGACGAGAAGGGCAAGGTGCTGGCCTATCGCGTCAAGTCGATCGGCTGCACCGGTGCTTACTCCTCGGGTGCGGCGAACATCATTCCGCTGGTGCTCGGGCCGTTCGTGCAGACCGGCGTCTACGATCTGCCGCTGGTGCATTTCGAGGTGCAGTCGGTGATGACCCACACCGCGCCGGTCGGCGCCTATCGCGGCGCGGGCCGGCCTGAAGCGGTGTTCATCGTCGAGCGCCTGTTCGACGCCGCCGCGCGAAAAATCGGCATGGATCCGCGTGCGATCCGTAAAGCGAACTACATCAAGCCGGCGCAGCTGCCCTACACGAACGCGGCAGGCCAGGTTTACGATTCCGGCGCCTTCGCCCACATGCTCGACCGTGCCGTGAAGCTTGCGGACTGGGACGGCTTTGCCGCGCGCAAGAAGGCGGCGAAGAAGAAGGGCCTGCTCTACGGCCGTGGGCTCACGTCCTACATCGAGTGGACCGGCGGCCGCGCGCACACCGAGAAGGTCAGCCTGCACGCGACGTCGCAGGGTCGCGTCGTGCTGCATTCCGGCACCATGGCGATGGGGCAGGGGCTGCAGACCACCTACACCCAGATGATCTCCGACACGCTCGGCATTGCCATGGACAAGATCGACGTGATCCAGGGTGACACGGATCTCGCCATGGGCTTTGGCAGCGTCGGCTCGCGCTCGCTGTTCGTCGGCGGCACGGCGGTCGCGGTCTCATCCAACGATCTGATCCAGAAGGCGCGCGAGAAGGCCGCGAACGTGCTCGAGACCTCGGTCGAGGATATCGAATATCAGGGCGGCATGCTCACCGTCGTCGGCACCGACCGCCGCATCAGCCTGTTCGATCTCGCCGAGAAGGAAGGCGGCGCCAAGCTCAGCGTCGATTCCGAAGGCGAGGTCGATGGTCCGAGCTGGCCGAACGGCACGCATATCTGCGAGGTCGAGATCGACCCGGAGACCGGCGTGTCCAAGGTCGTGCGCTACACCACGGTCGATGACGTCGGTGTCGCCGTGAACCCGATGCTGGTCACCGGCCAGATCCATGGCGGTGTCGCGCAGGGCATCGGCCAGGCGCTGTATGAGGGCGTCTCCTATGATGCCGACGGTCAGCTCCTCACTGCGAGCTACCAGGACTACTGCATCCCGCGCGCCGACGACGTGCCGCCGATCGAGGTGACGCTGGACGATTCCGCGCCCTGCCGCACCAATCCGCTCGGCGCCAAGGGCTGCGGCGAATCCGGCGCCATCGGCGGCCCGCCCTGCGTCACCAACGGCGTGATGGACGCGCTCGCCGAGCTCGGCATCACCCAGCTGAATACGCCTCTGACGCCGCAGAAGATCTGGAAGGCGATCAGGGACGCGAAGGTGGCGGGCTAAGCGGGGCGCGTTGATACGCCGGCTGTCGCCACACACCCAGCTGTCGTCCCGGGGCGCGACAAAGTCGCGAGCCCGGGACCCATAACCACAGGAAGTGGTTTGGCGAAGACTCGTGGTGACCAGCTCGCGCCATAACCTCACCCTGTGGTTATGGGTCCCGGATCTGCGCTTCGCTTGTCCGGGACGACAGCGAGTGCGAGGCGCCAGCGTGGCTTAAATCCCCAGCATCATCTTCGCGATGATGTCACGCTGGATCTCCGAGGTGCCGCCGAAGATCGTGTAGGCCCGGCCGTTGAGATATTCCGGCACCACCGTCAGCATCTCCTCAGGCGTCGCCGGCGCATGGTTGAGCTTGTAGAGCGGGCGCATCGGCTCGACCGCGAGCGCGTCGTGGCCGATCACGTCGGCGCCGAGCCGGGTCACGGCCTGCCGGATCTCGCTGTTGCGCAGCTTCAGGATCGACGACACCGCGCCGGGATTCTGTCCGGTTTGCAGCGCCGAGAGCACACGCAGCTCGGTTATCTCCAGTGCGTCGATGTCGATTTCGACCTCGGAGATGCGCGCGGCGATATCCGGGCTGTCGATCGCGCGACCGGTCAGGTCCGACTCGGCCAGCTCCGCGATCGCCTTCAACCCCTCGCGCAGCTTCGCCGACGCAATGCCGGAGCCGCGCTCGAACTCGAGCAGATATTTGCCGTAGGTCCAGCCTTTGCCTTCGTCGCCGACGCGGTTGGCCACGGGCACGCGCACGTCGTCGAAGAACACCTGGTTGACCTCGTGGTCGCCGCCGATGGTCAGGATCGGGCGCGTGGTGATGCCCGGCGTTGTCATGTCGATCAGGATGAAGCTGATGCCGTCCTGCTGCCGCGGTCCGTCGCTGGTGCGCACCAGCGCGAACATGCGGTTGGCGTGGTGGGCATGCGTGGTCCAGATTTTCGTGCCGTTGACGAAGTAGTCGTCGCCGTCGCGCACCGCGCGCGTCTTCAGCGAGGACAGGTCGGAGCCGGAGCCCGGTTCGGAATAGCCTTGGCACCAATAATCCTCGCCGGAGAGGATGCGCGGCAGATAAAAGTTCTTCTGTTCGGGCGAGCCGAAGCCGATGATGACGGGCCCGACCATCTTGACGCCCATCACGTTGACATTGGGCACGCCGGCCCGCGCGGATTCGGTCTCGAAAATCCAGCGCTGCGCCGGCGTCCAGTCCGGACCGCCATATTCGACCGGCCAGCCCGGTGCGCCCCAGCCCTGCCGGTGCAGCGCGCGCTGCCACGCCATGCCGATATCAGGGTCGGAGAACACCGACGGCGTCAGCGCGGTTGCGCGCTTCATCTCTTCGGTGAGGTTTTTTGCAATGAAGCCGCGCACCTCGTCCTGGAAGGCGCGCTCCTCGGTGTTGAACGAGAGGTCCATGATGCGCTCCTTGTGTCAGGCCGTGCGGCCGAGCTGGGCGTGGCGGCTGTAATGGTGCGCGCTGCCGCCGAACAGCGTGTCGAAGGCGACCAGCCGCTTGAAATAGGCGCCGACCTCGAGCTCCTCGGTGACGCCCATGCCGCCATGAAGCTGGATCGACTGCTCGCCGACGAAGCGCGCGCATTTGCCGATCTTCGCTTTCGCACCGGAGGCAGCGCGGGCGCGCTCGACCGGCGAGCTATCGACCTTCAACGCGGCGCGCAGCGCCATCGAGCGCGCCTCGTCGACCTGTATCGCCATGTCGGCGAGGCGGTGGCGGATCACCTGGTTGGCGGAGAGCGGCCGGCCGAACTGCTTTCTGATCTTGGTGTATTCCAGCGTTGTGTCGAGCAGCGTCTGCATGATGCCGACGGCTTCCGCGCCAAGCGCGGCCATGGCGCGATCGACGGCCCATTCGATCGCGGGCAGGGCGTCGCTGCCGTCACCCAGGAGAGCGTCCTCCGGTAGCTCGACGCCTGATAGTTCGATGTTGCAGGCCCGTCCGCCGCCGAGACGCTCATAGTCGCTGATGGCGAGGCTCGGCGTCTTCGCCGGAACCAGGAACAGGCCGATCCGCCCCGAAGGTCCCTGATGGTCGCGGACATGCGCGGAGACGATGATCTCGTCGGCGGCGTGGCCGTCGAGCACCGCGATCTTGCTGCCGGCAAGGCGCCAGCCTTGCGCCGTCTTGTGGGCGACGGTCGTGACTTTTGCGAGATCGAACCGCGCCGCGCGCTCGGAATGGGCGAAGGCGAGTTTCAGTGATCCGTCCGCGATCTTGGGCAGGCTCGCCTGCTTCTGCGCCGTGCTGCCGCATCTGTCGAGCAGCGCGGCCCCGAGCACGACCGTTGCGACATAGGGCTCGGACACCAGGCCGCGGCCGAAGGCCTCCATGAGAATGCCGGTGTCGACTGTGCCGCCGCCGAGCCCGCCATAGTCTTCGGAGATCGGCAGCGCCAGCCAGCCAAGCTCGGCGAACTGCTTCCAGACCGCCGGGCTGAAGCCGAGCGGGTCGTTCGCCATCTTGCGGCGGTGATCGGCATCGTAGCTCTCGGCCACGAAGCGCTCGGCGCTCTCGCGCAGCAGCCGTTGCTCGTCCGTGAGATTGAGATCCATCGCGTCTACTCCGCGGCCGCCGGCGGCTTGCGCACGGAGGGATGCAGTCCGGATGGATCGACCACCATGCCGAACTCCTGAAGGTTATGGGCGTGACAGAGCTGATGCAGCGCAAAGGCCTGGTCGATCGCGGCGGGCTGCCCCATCACATCGACCGAGCGATTCACGGCTTCCTTGGTCAGCTTCAGCGCGAAGGAAGGCTTTGAGGCGATCCGGCGCGCCAGCTCCAGCACCGACGCTGAAAGCTCCGCGCGCGGCACGACCCGGTTGACCATGCCGAGCTGATGCGCCTCCTGCGCACTCCATGCGTCGGCGGTGAACAGGAATTCCTTGGCCTTGCGCGGGCCGAGCTCCCAGGGATGCACGAACCATTCGACCCCGCAGACGCCCATGGTCACCACGGGATCGCAGAACTGAGCATCGTCGCTGGCGACGATGAGGTCGCAGGCCCAGGCCAGCATCAACCCGCCGGCGATGCACTTGCCGTGCACCTCGGCAATGGTCGGCTTGGCGAGGTTGCGCCAGCGCCGTGTGATCTGGAGATAGATTTCCTGTTCGCGCGCGAAGCGGCCATGCGCGTTCGGTTCGGCGAAGCCACCCCAATTTCCTACCGGCGGAAAATCGACGCCTGCGGTATTCTTGCCGCCGGGACGTAGATCGTGCCCCGAGGAGAAATGCGGCCCGTTGCCGGCGAAGATGATCACCTTGACCGCGTCGTCCTGCACCGCCTCGTCGAAGGCGGCGTTGAGGTCGTAGGTCATCTGCAGGTTCTGCGCGTTGCGCGCCTCGGGCCGGTTCATCACGATCCGGGCAATCGCCGGCTCGGGCCTCTCCACGAGGATGGTCTCGAACGAGCTCATCGCGTTCCCCTTGGCGTTTCCGTTCTTGTTTTGCTCAAGTTGACTATGTCGGCCAGGGATAGGCAAGGGGCTTGCGTCAGTCGGTTGCTTTTCGCGCCGCCGGCACAAGATGTCTGGCACCCCGCGCGTTCAATCTGATAGTTTACGCCAGATTTCACCGGGAGGAATTTGATGCGCAAGATCCTGACCGTGCTGGCGGCTCTGGCCTCGCTGAGTCTGACCAACTGCGGCTACAACGCCATCCAGAGCGAGGACGAGCAGATCAAGGGCAACTGGTCCGAGGTCGTGAACCAGTATCAGCGCCGAGCCGATCTCGTGCCCAATCTCGTCAACTCGGTGAAGGGTTTTGCGCAGCAGGAGAAGGACGTGCTGCTCGGCGTCACCAATGCGCGCGCCAAGGTCGGCAGCATCCAGGCGACGCCTGAGGTGCTGAACGACCCCGCCGCCTTCCAGAAGTTCCAGGCCGCCCAGGGCGAGCTCTCCAGCGCGCTGTCACGTCTCTTGGTCGTCACCGAGAACTATCCGCAGCTCAAGTCGGACGCGCTGTTCAAGGATTTGATGTCGCAGCTCGAAGGCACCGAGAACCGCATCACGGTCGCGCGCAACCGCTACATCAAGGCGGTGCAGGACTATAACGTCACCATTCGCTCCTTCCCGAGCAACCTCACCGCGATGATGTTCGGCTACAAGGAGAAGCCGAATTTCGCGGTCGACAACGAGAAGGAAATCTCGACCGCGCCGAAGGTCGATTTCAATCCGGCGCCGGCGCCGTCGAAATAAGCGCGCTCAGCCCCGATGCGCACCACATCCTCCGTTGTCATTCCCCGCGAAAGCGGGGAATCCAGTACGCCGCAGCTTCTCCGTAATCCGCCGGCGTCTCTGGAATACTGGATCGCCCGGTCAAGCCGGGCGATGACAGCGAGGTTGTGGCGCGCTTGTTCTGCTGTTTCACTGTGCGTTGCCCTCTTGCTCGCGCTTGCCCTTACCTTTGCCTTCTCCGCCCATGCCGATGTCGCCGTGCCGCAACTCACCGGCCGCGTGGTCGATCAGACCGGCACGCTGTCGAGCAGCGACATCGCCACGCTCTCGCAAAAACTGCGTGACTTCGAGACGCGCAAGGGCAGCCAGGTCGCCGTGCTGATCGTACCGACGACCCAGCCGGAGACGATCGAGCAGTTCTCGATCCGCGTCGCCGACGCCTGGAAGGTCGGCCGCAAGAAGGTGGACGACGGCGCGATCCTCGTCGTCGCCAAGAACGACCGGCATTTGCGCATCGAGGTCGGCTACGGCCTCGAGGGCGCGCTCACCGACGTGACGTCCCGGCGGATCATCGACGAGATCATCACGCCGAAGTTCAGGACGGGCGATTTTGCCGGCGGCATCTCGGATGGCGTCGATCGCATGATCCGCGTGATCGACGGGGAGCCGCTGCCAGTACCTTCGCCGACTGTGAATTTCGGCAATCTGGACGATATTGCGCCGCTGTTCATTGTGACGCTGTTCGCCTCGATCGGGGTCGGCGGCTTCTTCCGGGCCATGCTGGGGCGGCTGCTTGGCTCATTGGCGACCGGCGGCATCATCGCAGCGCTGACCTGGCTCATTCTCGGGTCCTTTGCAATCGCGCTCGCCCTCGGAGCGCTGGGCTTCGTCATCGGCTTCATCGCCGATCTGTTTGCGGCGATGGCGCCAAGCTCGGGCTCGTCGCGCGGCGGCTCGTGGTCGAGCGGCTCCTCGGGGGGCGGCTGGAGCAGCGGATCGTCGTCCAGCGACAGCGGCGGCTTCAGTGGCGGTGGTGGCAGTTTTGGCGGCGGCGGCGCCTCGGGGAGCTGGTAGCGGTCATGAGCATCAAGCGCATTGCCAGACATCTCGTGCAGCATCATTGGCGGGCGAAGCAAATCTTCCCGCCAAAGGTGCTCGCCCGCATCGAGCAGGCGATCAAGCAGGGTGAGAGCACACATTCCGGCCAGGTCCGCTTTGTCGTTGAAGGCGCGCTCGACGGCAGGCCACTGTTCCGCAACCAGTCGGCCCGCGAGCGTGCGCTCGACGTATTTTCGCATCTACGTATCTGGGACACCGCGCACAACAACGGCGTCCTGATCTATCTCCTGCTCGCCGACCGCGACGTCGAGATCGTTGCCGATCGCGGCATTCATGCGAAGGTCGGTGACGAGGGCTGGGAGAGCACCTGCCGCGCGATGGAGGCCGAGTTCGCCTCCGGCCAGTTCGAGCGCGGCGTGATCGGCGGCATCGTGGCGGTGTCGCGCGAGCTGGCGCGACATTTCCCGCCGCAGGGCCCGCACGCCAACGAGCTGCCGGATACGCCGGTGGTGATGTGACGGATCGTGATGTGGGCGGAGCGGTGACGTGAACGGAGTGGGCGCCGCCCACTCCGTCATTGCGAGGAGCTCTTGCGACGAAGCAATCCAGACTGCGGCTTTGGAAAGATCCTGGATTGCTTCGCTGCGCTCGCAATGACGGTGTGGAGGCACCCATTCCGCGGCCGTTCATCTTCCCCCGCTTACAATTTGTTTCACGCCCGCCACACCGGTTCCACGTTCCCGGCCAAATTCGGCGCCGGATGACTTCCTAAAATTTCGGTAAGCGGGTCCCGAAGTAAGGATTTCGCAAGCAATGAAAGTTACCAAAAGGTCAATCCAGAGTGGAGTATTCGAACTGTGAGCGAACCAATGGCTGAGCAGGCTGCCCAGGATACGAGCGTCGTGGAAGCTGCGACCGCGCCGCAGGCCGTCGAGGCTGCCGGCATCGAGGCCCCCTCGATCGCCCCCGACCATGAGTCGCCGCCCAAGCCTGATCCAGTCAAGGCGGAGGCCCCGAAGATCGAGCCGCCCCGGATCGAAGTGCCGAAGTTCGAGACCAAGCCCGAGCCGAAGCCCGGCAAGCTCATCGTCATGGCACCGTCGGAGCGCTCCTGGGAGCGCGAGGAGTTTGCCCCGCATGTGAAGGCGGACGAGCCGCGCGAGACCGGCGACAAGCGCCGCCTGTCGGCGATGGCCGCGGTGGTGGCGATTGCAGCCAGCGTCGGCGCCATCAGCGGCGCGCTCGCGACTGCCGGCATGATGCACTTCGCAGCCCCGGCCCCCGCGCCGGCGCAGGTCGTCGACACCAGCGCGCTGGAATCCTCGGTTGCCCGGATCGATGCCGATGTCGTCGCACTGAAGGCGAATGTCGAGCACACCTCCAAGACTGGCCTCAGCCAGTTCAACCGGGCCAATGACCGCCTCGACAAGCTCGAGAAGGCCCAGGCCGAGCCGATGGCCAAAATCGCAAAGCTGTCCGAGACCGTCGACAAGCTCCGCGCCACGCCGCCCGCGGCCCCCGCGCAGGCCGCGGCAGCCGCCGCCGCGAAGGAGACCACCGGATCGATCGCGCCGACCCAGGTTGCGACCGCCGCCGCCGCACCGGTTCCGGCCCCTGCCGCGCCCAAGACCGAGGTCGGCCGGTTGCCGACGATCGACGGCTGGGTTCTGCGCGACGTTGCCAATGGCGGCGCACTGATCGAGGGCCGCGGAGGCCTCTACGAGGTCTATGCCGGTGACCCCATCCCCGGAATTGGCCGCGTCGATGCCATCCGCCGTCAGGACGGCCGCTGGGTCGTCGTCACCAGCAAGGGCCTGATCGTCGCGCGCTGAGCGTTCGATATCCGATCTTCAAAGAGGCGCTTCACCACCATGTGAGGCGCCTTTTGACTTGAATAGGCCGGCTTACGCGGTGTTACTGAAGGCATGAGCCGCGCGTTGCGAATTCTCGTTGCTGCCGCCGTCTTGCTTGGCGGGACTGTTTCGCTTTTCGCAGCGGAGAACGCGCCGTTGACGCGCGGCACGGCGATCATCGATCCCGATCTGCTCCGCAAGCTCGACCAGAACGATTCGCTCACGATCTCGCGCCTGCTATGGCCGGAGCGGAACGCGGACTTTCCGCTGACGACCGACCTGCTTTTCTCGTCGCTGTTCCAGCTCAAGGAGATTCCGCCGGCGATCGACGCGGAATTCGACCGTTACGTCATCGGGCAGAAGGCGGCGTACCCGACCGAGACCATCGGCGTCGGCGAAGGCTTTGACGTGCAGCTGTTCGATCGGGCCAATCTGAAATCCCGCGACACCCGCTTCGTGCTGGCCGGCATCGTCAATCGCATGGACCGCGCCTATGTCTCGGAGGAGGCGTGCGGTGAGATCAGGCTGATCTATCGGCTGGTGCGTTTCGAGAGTAAGCCGGAAGGTGGCAAGACCGCGACGCGCCTGCCGATGACGTTCAATCTGGTGATGAAGGCACGCGATGCGCGCCAGACCGACGCGAACGGCAAGCCTGTTACCTGCGCCGAGGTCGCGCGGCGCTGGCTCGACAATGGCGACTGGCAGGGGCTGATCGGCGGCGGCATCTCCCCTTCCGATGCCATGCTCGATCGCATCGAGACCAATATCCAGATATCCATCGCGCCGAAATCGGCACTGCACGATTTCCGTTCCGACTATCTGCTCAAGGTGTTCAAATATAACGCCGCGACGAAGACGTTCGAGGAATCGACGCTGGAGAACCAGATCGATCGCGACCGCATCCTCGCCGACAACGATCTTCGACGTGACTTCAAGGCCTGGCTGCTTGCGCCGGAAAATCTCCGCGAGTTCGATCGCGGCACGGTGCTGATCCCCGAGAAATTCCTGGCCAAGGCCGCGGTGGTGCCGACGCCGGCGGGCCTTGACGCTTCGCCATTGCAGCCGGAGTTCGGCATGGTGCAAGGGGAGGACAGGGACAACAACAAGGGCGAGCCGGTCTTCACCGACAACGACGTGGTCGGCGCGCTGAAGCAGGCGGCGGCGCGTGGCATCGACATGCAGAACATCCGCTCGGTCGCGGGCTTCCAGCGCCGCCTCAACGACGTCACCTGCGCCGGCTGCCACCAGACCCGCGGCATCGGCGGCTTCCATTTCCCCGGCGTCGACTGGCTCGCGGACAAGCCGTCGAATTCCACCATCGTGCCGGCTTCGCCGCATTTCTTCGGCGACCAGGTCCGCCGCCGCGACATCCTGACCGCATTCGCCGCGGGCAAACGCCCTGATTTCTCACGTGGATTTGCCAGCCGGCCGCAGACCCGCGGCAGCGGCGAACTGGCCGGTACCGAATATCAGGATGGTTGGGGTGCCCATTGTGCCCTGCAAAATGCGGGATCGGGAACGCCGGATAAGAGTTTTACGTCATGGAGCTGTGCTAAAGGTCTCACCTGTCAGGCTGCCGCGGCATCGAGCCGCATCGGCATGTGCTTCATCAAGACGCGTTAGCGCGTGATCCGAAAAAGTGTGTAGCGGTTTTTCGAAAAGATCACGCGCCAGATAAAGCCAGCAACCGGTTTGGATGACCCATGACTGAGACCAGCGACGCCGACAAGGAGCGCAATCGCGAGATCGCGCGCAATGAGGAAGCCAAGCAGGTCACCGGCAGCATCCGCGTCAGCACCTGGGCGGTCGCGGTGGTCGTCATCGTCGGCGGGATTCTGTTCACGCTCGGCTGGCTGGCGCTGAGGGGTTAGTACCAGCGCCCTCACTTCGCGTAATTCGTCATCCGTTTGCCGGGCAAGAGCTCATAGGCCGGTTTCCAGTGAGGCAGCGCGGCCATGCGGCCGAGCCAGGCGTGAATGGCAGGGTGGCTCGCCGCGAAATCAAAACCGTGCTCGTCGCTCGGATAGTGCAGATAGGCCATCATCGAGATGTCGGCGACCGTCGGCTTCGCCCCGATCGCGAAGGCATTATGCTGGAGATGTCCGTCGAGGATGCCGAGGAAATCCTCGAGCCGCCGGCGAAAATGCTTCAGCACCTGCGGATCGTTTTTCTCGGTGAACGCCCGCATGAAGCGATAGGTCGCCATGTAGCCGGTGAGCTTGTGGTTGTCCCAGAACAGCCAGCGCAGCAGCTCGAACTTCTCGTCCTCGGTCTCGGCGCCGAAGCGCCCGTACTGCTCGGCAAGCTTCAGCAGCAATGGCGCGGTCTGCGTCATCTTTACGCCGTCGACCTCGAGCACGGGAATCTCCCCCATTGCGTTCACGGCCTTGCGCCATTCCGCCGTGCGCGTGACGCCGCCGCCGAAATCGGTCCACACCGGCTCGAACCTCTCGCCGCAAAGCGTCAGCATCAACGCCAGCTTGTAGCTGTTGCCGGATTCCGGGAAGTAGTGCAGGCGGTAGCTGGGCATGGGGGCCTCGCGAGACACGATGTTATCGTGAGTTTATAGCGAGATCATCCCACGCCGTCATTGCGAGCGAAGCGAAGCAATCCAGCAATGTATCTGGAGACGCGAGCTATCTCCCCACCGTCGTCCCGGACAAGCGCAGCGCAGATCCGGGACCCATAACCACAGGCCGTGGTTTGGCGATGACTCGTAGTTACCAGGGAGTGCGGCAACCACTCCCCGTGGTTATGGGTCCCGGGCTCGCGCCTTGCGCGCCCCGGGACGACAGGGGAGTTTGTGGCGCCGCCTTACCCCACCGCGCCCGAACCCCGCAGCTGCTTGATCGCCTTCTCGTCGTATCCCGCGCCGCGCAAAATCTCGTCACTGTGCTCGCCGACGGCGGGCGGCTTGCGCGGCTGGACCTTCTTGGCGCCGTCGATCCAGATCGGGCTGGAGATGGTGAGCATGGTGTCGTTCTCGAACGGCACCAGCACCTCGTTGTCGAGCATCTGCTTGTCGTTGGGGATGTCGTCGAGAATGCCGACGATGCCGAACACGAGGCCGTTGCCGTCGAGGATCTTGCGCCATTCGGCAAGATCCCTGGTGGCGAAGGTCTCGTCAAAAATCTTGATCAGTTCGACCGAACGGGCGTGACGGTCGGCCTTGGTGGCGAAACGCGGATCGTCAATCAGGTCCTCGCGTCCCAGGCATCTGGCCAGTATCGGAAACTGCTTCTCCTCGCTCAGCAGCGACAGGATCAACCAGCGGCCGTCCTTGCACTGGTAGTGGTTGGCGACCGCATTCAGTGCGCGCTCGCGCGGGCGTCTCTCGGCGAACTTGGCGCCGCAGAGCTTGGCCTGCGCCAGCGTGCCCGCGGCCCACACCCCGTTCGCCATCAGATTGGAGGCGACATGCGAGCCCTTGCCGGTCTTCTCACGCTGATACAGCGCGGTGACGATGGCGCCGTAGAACGCCATGGCGCAGGGGTGGTCGCCCATGCCGGCGACCGAGCGAGCCGGCGTCGTGTGGGTGTCGGCGCGGACGAGATCCATCAGGCCGGAGCGCGCCCAATAGGCGTTGCTGTCGAAGCCTGGCTTGTTGGCTTCCTCGCCCTTCTCGCCATAGCCGGTGAAGGAGGCATAGATCAGCCGGTCGTTGAGATGGGCGAGGTGGTCATAGGTGATGCCGAGCTTGGCGCGCACCGGCGGCGGCATGTTGGTGATGAAGACGTCGGCCTCTTCGACCAGCTTGTAGAGCACGGCTTGCGCCTCCGGCTTGGAGAGGTCGAGCGCGATGCTCTTCTTGTTGCGGGCCTCCAGCAGCCAGGCGAAATTGTGCTCGCTGGTCGGATAGCCCGGAATGTTGGGCAGATTGCGGTAGGGGTCGCCGGCGCCGGGCGGCTCGATCTTGATGACGTCGGCGCCGAAATCCGACAGCACGGTCGCGGCCGCGGGCGCTGCGATGAAGCTCGCGCAGTCCAGAACCTTGAGCCCTGCAAAAATGCCCTTTTCCATCGCGGCGTAGCTCCCTCGCTCTTGTTGTTTCCCGCGCGCTGGAATTGGCGCGGGCCAAGTCATGGCAGCATTAGACCGATGTTTTGCCGGGATGCAACGGCGCCAGGCGCAGGGCTTCACTCTTCCCCCGCAAGCAGCGCGGCATTGCCGCCGGCTGCCGCGGTGTTGATCGTCACGGTCTGCTCGGTCGCAAAGCGTGCGAGGTAATGCGGGCCGCCCGCTTTCGGGCCGGTTCCGGACAGCCCGTTGCCGCCGAATGGCTGCACGCCGACCACGGCGCCGATCATGTTGCGGTTGACATAGATGTTGCCGACCTGGACGCGATCGATGATCGCCTCGATGGTGTCATCGATGCGGGAGTGAATGCCGAGCGTGAGCCCATAGCCGCTGCGCTCGATCGCCTGCAGGACGCGGTCGAGGTTTTCCGCGCGATAGCGCACGACGTGCAGGATCGGGCCGAACACTTCCTCGGTGAGCTGGCCGGCGTCCTTGAGCTCGAAAATGTGCGGGGCGACGAAGCAGCCCTCCGGCGCCGTGCCGGCAAAGTGCAGCCGCGCATCCGACTTCATCCTCGCGATATGCGCATCGAGGCGCTGCTTGGCTTCGGCGTCGATCACCGGACCGACATGGGTCGCGACATCTGCGGGATCACCAATCCTGAGTTCGCGCGCCGCGCCCGCGATCATCTCGATCATGCGGTCGGCGACATCCTCCTGCACGAACAGCAGCCGCAGCGCCGAGCAGCGCTGGCCGGCGGAGCGGAAGGCCGAGGTCACGACGTCGTCGGCGACCTGCTCGGGCAGCGCGGTTGCATCCGCGATCATGGCGTTGATGCCGCCGGTCTCCGCGATCAGCGGCACGATCGGCCCGTCCTTGGCGGCGAGCGTCCGGTTGATCAGGCGCGCGACCTCGGTCGAGCCGGTGAAGACGACGCCGGCGATGTCCTGGTGTGCGGTCAGCACGGCGCCGATGCGGCCGTCGCCGGTGACGAGATGCAGCGCGCTCTTGGGAATGCCTGCTTCGTGCAGCAGCGCTACGGCCTCGCGCGCGATACGCGGCGTCTGCTCGGCGGGTTTTGCGACGACGCTGTTGCCGGCCATCAATGCTGCGGTGACCTGGCCCAGGAAGATCGCCAGCGGAAAATTCCACGGCGAGATCGCGACGAAGGCGCCGCGCCCGCGCATGGCGAGCGCATTGCTCTCGCCGGTCGGGCCCGGCATGGCGGCATCAACGCCGAACAGCTTTCGACCCTGCGCGGCATAGTAGCGGCAGAAGTCGGCGGCCTCGCGCAGCTCCGACAGCGCATCGTCCAGCGTCTTGCCGCCCTCGGCTTGCAGCAGCGCGATGAAATGGGCGCCCCGGCTCTCCAGGAGATGAGCGGCCTGCTCCAGTGCGGCCGCGCGCGTGGCCGCCGGCGTTCGGCTCCAGGCGGCAAAGCCGGCGCGCGCAGCAGTTACCGCCGCATTGGCCTGACCCGCCGTTGCATCCGCGATCGGCTTCAAGCCGGTGGCCTCGGCCTTCACGTCTGCCAGCAACCGGTCGAGCGCCGCGCGCGCGCCGAATTCGACGCCGCGCGAGTTGCGCCGCTCCGGCGCGAACAGATCGCCCGGCAGCGGAATTTTGGGATGGGCCGCCGCTTGCGGCCGGACGATGGCATCGGCCGGACGCTGCAACAGCGCCACAACCGGCACACGATAGTCGGCCGCCTGCGCCACGAACGACGAGTTGGCGCCGTTCTCCAGCAGCCGCCGCACCAGATAGGCGAGCAGGTCGCGGTGGCTGCCGACCGGGGCATAGGTGCGGTAGGCGATGTCAGGATGATCCTTGGCGAGCTGTTCGTAGAGCGCCTCGCCCATGCCGTGCAGGCGCTGGAATTCGAATCCGCCGCCATCTTGCGCAAGCTCCAGCACGGTCGCGACCGTCAGCGCGTTGTGGGTGGCGAATTGCGGGAAGATGCGCGGCCGCAGGGCCAACAGCTTCTGCGCGCAGGCAACGTAGTTCAGATCCGTCATCGCCTTGCGCGTGAACACGGGATAGCCGTCCAGCCCGCGCTCCTGCGCGCGCTTGATCTCGGTGTCCCAATAGGCGCCCTTGACCAGCCGCACCATCAGCTTGCGGTCATGCGCGCGCGCCAGCGCGTCGACATAGTCGATCACGGCGCTCGCGCGCTTCTGATAGGCCTGGATCGCCAGGCCAAAGCCGTCCCAGCCGCTGAGCGAGGGGTCGGCGAGCGTCGCCGCGATCACGTCGAGCGACAGCTCCAGCCTGTCCGCTTCCTCGGCATCGACGGTGAAGTTCAGATCATGGGCCTTGGCGCGCTGCGCCAGGTCCAACAGCTGCGGCACCAGCTCGCCCATCACGCGGTTGCGGCTGATCGCCTCGAAGCGCGGATGAAGCGCCGAGAGCTTGACGGAGATGCCGGGACGGTCGGGCAGGGGATGGCTGCCCGCCGCCTTGCCGATGGTCTCGATCGCACTGGCATAGGCGTCGAAATAACGCCTGGCGTCCGCCGCGGTGCGCGCACCTTCGCCGAGCATGTCGAAGGAGTAGCGCGTCTTCTGACCGGAGCGCGGCTTACCCCGCTCCAGCGCCTGCTCGATGGTCTCCCCCAGCACGAAATGGTTACCCATCAGCCGCATCGCCTGGCGCGTGGCGGTGCGCACCGCCGGCGCGCCCAGCCGCTTCACCAGCCGGCCGATGGTGCCGTTGGGCGTCTCGCCGGGCTGGATCACCCGCGCCGAGAGGCCGAGCGCCCAGGCCGAGGCGTTGACCAGGAAGGCCGTGGACTTGGTCTCGTGGTGGATGAAGTCGCCCTCGCCGAGCTTGTCCTCGATGAACTGGTCGGCGGTGCGCGCGTCGGGCACGCGGAGCAGCGCCTCGGCCAGCACCATCAGGGCGAGCCCCTCCTTGGTCGAGAGCGCGAACTCCCGCAGCATGTCCTCGACACCGCCAAGCCGGTCGTCGCGCTTGCGGATCGCCTCGATCAGCCGCGTCGCGGTGCGGTCGATCCGCGCCTGCGGCGGGCCGAGATGCGAAGCGGGCAAGAGCCGCGTGGCAATCTCGGCATCGTCGGGCGCGTAGGGGGCGGTGAAGGGCGACGGGATGTTCGGCATGGCGTGTCCTGTGGCTAAAATCGAGGATAAGGCCCGCTAGACCGTAGTTCGATAGACAAATTAGCCATTTTACCTTAGGAAATGAAGATCATTGGCGTATCGGCCACATAAAATATGGAACTCGATCGAATCGACCGGAAGATCCTCTCAATTCTGCAGCAGGACGGGCGCATCGCCAATGTCGAGCTCGCCGAACGCATCGGGCTGTCGCCGACCTCGGTCGGCGAGCGGCTGAAGCGGTTGCAGCGGGAGGGCTTTGTCGAGGGCTACGGCGCGCGGCTCAATCCGCACCGGCTCGGCCTGGGTCTTCTGGTGTTCGTCGAGGTGCTGCTCGACAAGACCACGCCGGACAATTTCGAGCGGTTCGCGCGCGCGGTGAAACTCGCACCCGAGGTGCTGGAGTGTCACATGGTTGCAGGAGGCTTCGACTATCTTGTGAAGGCGCGGCTTGCGGACATGACCGCCTATCGACGCTTCCTCGGCGAGACGTTGCTGTCGATGCCGGGCGTGCGCGAGACGCGAACCTATGCGGTGATGGAAGAGATCAAGCGCGACGCACCATTGCCGGTGGACTAACGAAGGGCCGTCGCGATTGTCATTGCTGTGGCGTTGAACGAGCGGTCTTCGCGGGAAAATAGCTCTCCGTGTGCAATCGCAACGCCCGTCGTCGAATGCACTGGCCGTCTTCTAAAATTTTTTTGGCCCGGCTCCCGGACAGATCCGGGAGGCAGCAAAGGCTGCCGGGCTTATACTTTGAGGTTCTCTGCGGAGGTCTTGCCCCGGTTTGCGATCTCTTCGTATTCCACCGTCTGTCCTTCGTTCAGGGACGACAGACCGGCTTTCTGCACTGCCGAGATATGCACGAACACATCCTTGCCGCCCGACGCAGGCTGGATAAATCCATAACCCTTCGTCGGGTTGAACCACTTGACCGTACCTTTAGCCATCACGTCTTCTCCGCGGGTCTTCCTCCGAGATCTCGAACCGCCAGTCCCCGCCAACCGGCCGGTTCGGTCCTAACAGGATACGCGGAATGTGGCCGGCTTGGTAGCTCAAACCATATCGGCATTTCGCCGAATTCCGCTCAACTTCGCAGCGTTTTTGCCGATTTTGCCCGTTTCGCGGTCAATTGATCGGCACGCCGCACGTCATCCGTCAATAAGTCGCCGCCAGATAATCGACAATCTTGCCGACATCAGCATCGTCGATCGGGGCGCCATAGACCTTGATCATCTTGGTCACCTCGGCCTGCCAAAAACCTTTCTTGTCCTTCATCGGCGGTTGCGTGTTGACGTAATCGGCCGAGTGGCAGGCGCTGCAATTGCCCTGCACCACCTCGAGATTGGGGCCTGGCTTGAAGGCCGCGACCTCGTCGGGCGTCTTGTAGTTGAGCGGCGCTGCAAGTGCCGAGCCGACCATTGCGGCGAAGGCGAGTGAGATGGCGAGGAGAACGGTGCGCTGCATGATCATTCTCCCTCAGGCCACGGTGACGCGGACGGTTTCGACGACGTTGCGTAGATAACCCGCAGGGTTCCAGCGTGGCGCATCCGGCTGGGTCTCGCCACCATTGCCGGTGGCGCGCACCTTGAGCTCGTGGGCGCCCGCAGCGAGCTTCACCGGCAGCTTCCATTCACGGAATGAGTATTTGCCGAGATCCTTGCCGAGCTTGGCGCTGACCCAGGTCTTGCCGCCGTCGGTGGAAACCTGGACGTCCTTGATGCCCTTGCCGCCGTCGAAGGCGATGCCGCGCAGCGTCGTGCCGCCGGCCTTCAGCTTGGCGCCATCGGGAACGCTGGTGATGAAGGATCGGATGGTGAAGCGGTTGATCGGGATCGTCGCCTTCGGCGCGGTGCCCGGCTCGACCGCATTGTTCGGCGTGTCCGGAATGCGATAGGCCGACTTCATCCAGAAGCCGTCATAGACATTGTCGATGACGGTGATCTCGTTGAGGTGCTTGACCCAGTAGGTGCCGTAATAGCCGGGGACGATCAGGCGCAGCGGAAAGCCGTTGAGGAACGGCAGGTCCTCGCCGTTCATGCCATAGGCCAGCATCACCTCGCCGTCGGTGGCGTGATCGAGATCGAGCGCCTTGACGAAATCCGGCGTCTTGTCGCTGACGGGGCCGTCCATGCCGTTGAAGGTGACCTGCTTGGCGCCGCTCTGCACGCCCGCCATCTCCAGCACGGCCTTCAGCGGCACGCCGCGCCAGCGCGCATTGCCCATCGCGCCATTGGCGAGCTGGCCACCGGCGACACGCGGCTCGGAGAAGCCGCGGCTGTTGCCGGAGCACTGGTTGACGGCGACGATCTCGGTCGCCTTCATTTTCCTGATGTCCTTGAGCGACAGCTTGAGCGGCTTGTCGACCTTGCCCTTGACCTCGAGCGTGAACTTGTCGGGATCGAGATTGTAAGGCAGGTCCGAGAGGTGATAGCGCACGAAGAACGCGTTATTCGGCGTGATCGGACCGTCGTTGAAGATCGCGAACGGCGTCTCGAGCTGCGGCGGCCGGCTGGTCAGGCCGATCATCGGCCGCTTCTGCGGATATTTCACCAGCGGCCGCTCGCCATTGGCGAAGGGAAGCGTGACGGTGTCGAGTGCCAGCGCCTTGGTGGAATTCAGTGTGGCCGCCATAGCGGCAAGGCCCGCTCCTTTGAGCAGGTCGCGTCGATCGAACATTCTCGTCTCCTCCCGGAGCTTTTCGTTGGACCGCGGTCATCACCGCGATCCCGCGCTCATCTGTCGCAACGATTGAGATGAAGTCAATTCGTGCTTTCGCAGCAGGCCCATGTCGCTGCGTTGCAGCAAGCCGGTGTTACGTTCGTAACGAGATTGCCGAGCTGTAGCCGCAGTGACAGTGCACTCCCTCGCCCCGCCTGCGGGGAGAGGGTTGGGGTGAGGGCGAGTCTCCGCGAGCGAGGTGAGAGTTGGATTCGCGGAGGCTCCCCCTCACCCGGAATCCGCGCTGCGCGCGCATTCCGACCTCTCCCCGCAAGCGGGGAGAGGTGAAGAATCAAGCTGCGACGCGCTCGCTTCGGTCAACCAGCGCCGACAGCTGCCTCGTGTCCGCAACCACGCGCACGGCCAGGGGCTCGTCGCGGCCGCGGATCGCGACCTCCTGCTGCGGCAGCGCATCGTCGGCAAGTCCCGCGGTACGGCGAACCTCCTCCGAGACGATCGCCTCGCAGGCCAGCGTCTTGGTCATGTCCTGGAGCCGGGCCGCGACGTTGACGGCATCGCCGAGCGCGGTGAAGACGATGTGATCGCGATAGCCGATGTCGCCGATGATGACCTCGCCGCCGTGAATGCCGATGCCGAAGCGGATCGGCTGACGGAGATCGTGGCTCAGGAGCTCGTTGAGCTCGTCGATATGCGTGGCGATGCCGGCGGCAGCCTTCAGCGCTTGCCGGCAGGCGGTCTCCGGATCGGCTGACAGCCCGAACAGCGCCAGCATGCCGTCGCCGACGAACTGGTTCGGCTGGCCGCCGTTCTCGATCACGGCCCGCGAGACGGCGCCGAGGAAACGGTTGACGATGAAAACGGTGTCGAACGGCAGCCGCTTCTCGGCAAGCTGCGTCGAGCCGCGCATGTCCACGAACAGGCTGACGAGGTAGCGCTCCTGGCCGATTCTGGCTGACGTCGAGGCCTGCCCGTCCGCCGAATGCGTGTGGGGCGTGAACAGCTGGAAGAAGGAGAGGTCGGAGTCCGGCCGCAGCTGGCAGGCAAGCCGGATCGAGGGATCGGCAGTGCCGACGCGCGCGAGCACGAAGGCCTCGCGCTGCGACGGCTCGGGCAGGGCGGCATGGTCACCGATGATGCGGATGCGGCAGGTCGAGCAGCGGGCGCGGCCGCCGCAGACGCTGGCATGCGGCACATTGTGGCGCAGGCTCGCCTCCAGCACGGAGAGGCCCTTCGGCACGCGCACCGTCTTGCCGTTGCCGTAGGACAGCGCGATCATGCCGCGGCGCCGCTCGCGCAAGGCGCGCACGCCGCGTGCCGCCAGCGCCAGTCCGAGCAGGCCGACATAGCCGATGGTGAGGCCGCCGGTGATGCGGTCGAGCGTCGCCGCTTCCGCGGTCGAGCCGAGCTGGCGGCGGGTGAGATTGTGCGTGCGCCATTCGCCGTCGTCGACCTCGACCTGGACGCTGCGTCCGCCCTGGTAGACGCCGAGCAGCGACAGCGTCGGGATCAGCACGGCGGCGGCGAGCAGATAAGGCGCGGCGCGCGCGAAGAACGGTTTCAGGCGCAGCCAGAAATAGATGCCGATGCAGCCATGGACCCAGGCGATGATCAGCAGGACCGTCATGGTCCAGATCCGGTTCGAGGTGACGAAGAACAGATAGAGTTCCTGCGGATAGAGTTTCTGGTGTCCGTACAGCGTGTAGCCGAGCCGGACGCCGATCACATGCGCCATGACGAGGGCGGGGATGCTCAGCCCCAGCACGAGCTGGAGCGGCTCGATCGTCCGCCAGCGGAACTGGCGGCGCTGATAGAGCGCGTAGATGCCGAGCCCCATATGCGTGAGCGCGGCCGTATAGAACACGATCGCGATGGGGAGGAACCGCCAGAACGCCGTGTGATAGTAGACCCCGATCTCCATGGCATCGACCGAGATGTTGCCGAGCGCATGGTTGAGGAAATGGCTCACCACGTAGGAGAACAGGATGACGCCGCAGACCAGCCGAACCTGCCGCATGCTGGTCGCGCGGGACAGTTCGGACAATCGTGAGGATGCAGTGGCCATGATTCGGTTTGTATCAGTTCATGAAGGAGAACAGCCAGCGTAGCGTTTAATTCCAGGGGCGGACAGCTGGCCTGATCACATGCGCGGCAAGGTTACCGAACCGTAGGGTGGGCAAAGGCGCGCGCCACACCCACCGCTGTCGTCCCGGACAAGCGCCGCGAAGCGGCGCGCCGATCCGGGATCCATAGCCACAGGATCGGATTTGACGAAGACTCGTGGTTACCAGTTCGCGCCAAGACTCCTCCCTGTGGCTATGGGTCCCGGGCTCGCGACTTCGTCGCGCCCCGGGACGACATCGGTGTTTGCGGCACCACCCTCTGCATTGACTCCCCCTCCCAGGTTGGCGAAAAGCGCGGCCGTGACGACAGCCCCTGATATTACCGTGTCCCCAGCCGGCGCCGCGCGCCGTCCCCTCGTTATGGCCGTGCTCGTCATCGCCGCGATGACGCTGCTGCGCATCGTCTACGCCTCCGCGATCGAGTTGCGCACCGACGAGGCCTATTACTGGACCTGGTCGAAGGAGGGAGCGCTCAGCTTCCTCGATCATCCCCCCATGATCGCCTGGTTCATCCGTTTTGGCACCGCGATCTTCGGCGACACCGTGCTCGGCGTTCGCTTCGGCGGCATCGTCGCGATGCTGGTGACGCAGCTGCTGCTCGCCGATATCGTCCGCCGCCTCACGCATGATGCGCGCGCCATCATGTTCGCGGTGCTGATGCCGGAGGCTGCGCTCTATTACGGCCTGCTGATGGCCAAGGTTGCACCGGACGTTGCCATGATCCCGTTCGCGGTGGCGATGATGTGGGCCCTGGTGCGGCTCGCGCAGGGCGGCGATGGACGCTGGTGGCTGGCGGCGGGCTTGTTCGCCGGGCTGTCGATGCTGTCGAAATTCACCGCGATCATGTTCGCGCCGGCGGTCGCCGCGTTTCTGCTGGTGCCGGATTGGCGCTGGCGCTGGCTGCGCAGCCCTTACCCCTATCTCGCGGTGCTGATCGCGATTGCCGCGTTCTCGCCGGTGCTGATCTGGAACGCGCAGCACGACTGGGCCTCGTTCCGTTTCCAGGGCGTGCGGGCCACCGCCAATTACGGCATCTCGCTGCGCACGATCGGCGATTACATCGGCCTGCAATTCGGCCTGGTCGGCTTCGTCATGCTGCCGGTGGTGCTGTCAGGCCTCGTGATGACGGCGTGGCGCGGCTATCGCACGCGCGAGCCGGTCGCGATCCTGCTGTCGGCCGCGGTGCTGGTGCCGTTCCTCTATTTCTTCTTCAAGTCGACGACGCTCAGGGTCGGCGATACCTGGCCGATGTTCATGTGGCCGGTCGGCTTTGCCGCCACTGCGGTCAACCTCGTCATGCTGTCGCGCGAGCACTGGTCGGCGCGGATGATCCGCTCGAGCATTTTCTGGCTCAACACGGCGGTCGTCTCCGGGATCGCCTTCGTCGTCATCGTATTCCTGTACTACGTCGCCGCGCCCTGGAATCTCCTCGGCAAGATCGATCCGATCGGCGCCGAAGCCGGCTACGAGCAGGTCGCTGTGCGTGCGCAGGCCGCGCTGGATGAGACTGGCGCGACCTGGATCGCGACCACGGACTATCGCACCTACGCGATGATGCGCTGGCTGTTCAGGGGCCGCGTGCCCGTCATCGAGATCAACGAACGCGGCCGCTTCCAAGGTTTTCGCGATCCCGGCATGGATCGGATCAGCGGGCATGCGGGCATCTATGTGGGGCGAGAGCCGGACAATCGCGCACCGGTGTGGGGATCGATCCCGGCGAAGCGCGAGCAGCTCGGCCAGGTCGAGCGCCGGTGGCGCGGCGTTCTGACGGACACCTATGTGATTGAGAAGCTCACCGGCTGGACGCCGGAACTCTCACCACCAACGGATTCGCCGCTGTTTCAATGGCGGGTGCTGGCGGGGGAATTCGAGAAACGTACGCTCGCCTAGCGAGGCACCCTTCTTCCCTTCTCCCCTTGTGGGGTCCCAAAGGCAAACGAGGCCACGCGTTGAAGCGGCTTGGCGTGGCATGATAACAACATAGACCAGAAATCTGAGCTGATCGCTTAGCTGCAACCAGCATTTGTCCCGACATTCACAGGCCGCCATCCCAGATTACCACCCGCTCAAGCATTTAAGCCACTAAGCTGGAGCTATCGTGACGAAACATATTTTCTCTTATTGATATTATCTACGGGGATAGGACATGTTTGATGTCTATCGCAATGGCAAGCGGGACTTCCTCGTCGTCAGCAACGGCTCTCCGATGCCCGCGCTCTACTCTTCCAACAAATGGCGCAAGAGCAGAGCGAGAGTTCTCAAGGTCAGCGACGAGATCAGGGCAGCCGTCCAGGAGCGAGGTTATTATCTTGGCAGCGTGCGGGTGACCAAGAAGGACCTGATCCACACCGGGTGCACCGTTGCCGATACGACACCGGGCAATCTCTAAACATCCGGCCGACTAGGCCGGCAACCGCGCCAGCCCGGCCTCAATCACGACGATGTCTTCCTCGATCTGCCGGATCGTACTCCTGCAGTCGATCCCGGTACATGCATCGAGATCTGCGATAAGTTTGCGACGCTGTGTTCGAAGCTCATCAAGAGCTGCTTGGTCCCTGAGGGAAACGTAGCCCTCCACGATCAGCTCAATTGCACCTGCCACCATCAAACTCCCTACGCCTTGTTAGCCCCGGCAAGGCACTCCCGACCAGCCGAGGATCGAGCGTGCCAATTGGTTACGCGGCTCAATCCCGCGCACTGAGTTCTTCCAGAACAACGCGCCTCCGCAGCTCGTGTGCAGCAGCGGTCAATTGAGCCCCTGCGATCAGCCCGAGCCGCTTCAATCTTGAGAGAGCGACGGGGTCACACAGCTCGATGGAGAGCCCGGCTCCCAATATCGCAATGGCGCGTTGCTCCTCCGCGTCGAGATCAGTCCATGGGATGCCCTTCATCACCGGCCTCAAATCGTCCAGTGCACCTCAAAATCCAAACGCGCGCCTGATTTGCCGCAGCATATCCATGGCCGCGTCGGTGTACCGACCGTTGGTCAGGTATCGATCCAGTTGCAGTGTGCTGATCAGCGCCACAAGCGCTGCCATTAAGCCCTTAAACATTGGGCCTCTCCTGAAAGAGACCGCCAACCGGGCGTGTCGAAATATTGAGCCGTTCTCAGAATGCGCGCCGCATATGGCGGCCTAATATGCAAATGGTGACATTGACTGGTAACCAGTTTCTTAATGGGCTGACGCGCGGTGGCATGGGGCGGCCAGAGGCTGACTTAAAAGCGACGACTTGAATTGCCGCCTTCTTGTCCTCAGTTGCCATAAATCGCGGCAGATAATCTTCCAATACTCGAAAGGGCTAACTCGATAGTTCGCTTGCGGGGCGCGAGTTGACTGAGCAAGGTCATTTTACCGGACAATTGCCCTTTAACCCCGTCCGGGTCTGCCTCAGATCAGCCGGCGAGGAATGATATTCCGCTCGTTGGCTCGATGGGATGGCACTCAGCTGCTCGGAGCCTTTCGTGTGGTCCTTTGCTGTTGCGGCACTGTTCCTGGCGCTGTTGGTGGTTGGTGCGGTCGGCTTTATCATTGTCAGCTTTGACTTTCCCGATGAACCGCGAGCTTAAGCTTCGCTCATTCAGGCGGCGCGCCATGTGTCGGGCCGGCGAATGGCGCGAACAATGGCGCGAATAGCGCCGCTACTCGTCATCTTTCTTCCGCAGCAGATCCGTCGCGAGGTCCGACAGTTTTGGCGGCGGCAGCGCCGCGAACGGCAGCGGCCGCGTCACGTCGATCGCGGCCAGACCCAGCCGCGCGGTCAGCAATCCGTTCAGCACACCTTCGCCGAGCCGCTGCGACAGCTTTGCCGCAATCCCATGGCCCAGCATCTGCTGCACCAGGCTGTCGCTCGCGGCCATGCCGCCGGTGATGGCGAGATGGGCGATCACGTGGCGGAGCAGGCGGATCATGCCGAGCGCGCCGGGGCGGCCGCCATAGAGAAAAGCGAGCTGACGGATCAGGCGCAACGCGGCCACGAACACGAACAATACGTCGATCGCCGCGCGCGGCGAAACTGCGGTCACGATCGAGACCTTTTGCGCGGCCGACGACACCAGCCGCCGCGCTTCCGCATCCAGTGGCGACATCAATTCGCGTTCGGCAAGCCGGATCATGTCGGCGCCGTCGATGATCTCGCCGGTGTGGCTCTCCAGCGTGGCGCGGGCGCGCGCAAGCTGCGGATTCTGGTGCGCGATCTTGAGCAGGTCCTGCACGATGACGCGGCTCTCCTTGCGGTCGTCACTGGCAAGGACCGCGGCCGCGCGCGCATGCAGCTTCTCGATGGTTGCAAGGCGCGCCAGACCAAAGGCCTCGCGCCCGATCACCACCGCGAGCGCCAGTGCGGTGACGAAGGCGAATGCGAGGCCGACGAAGCCGAGCGTTTCGCTGCGCGCAAACAGATCCTCGATTAGACGGACCACGCCGAGCCCGGTGCCGAGCAGCGTCAGCCCGCCGAGGCCGGACCAGAACAGCGTGCCCCAGGGAAAGCCGCGCCGCGCGGGGAGCGCCGCCTCGATCGGCACCGGCAGCGCCTGCGGATCGTGCTCCGGCGTGATCTGGATGGTGGTGCGGCCAAGCCGCGCCGCTTCGTCGGCTTCGGTGACGACGACGCCGGGATCGTCGAGCCGGAACGTCGCCGGCCGCCGCGGCTTGGATCGGTCGTTCATGACAGCTTGTCTCCGATCAGGAACTGCAGGGCACGGTCGAGGCGGATGTGTGGCAGCGCCGGCTCGTCATGGCCCTCGCGTTCGAGCTTTGGCGGACGGAAGCGCAGGAAGCGAAAATCGCTCTTCTCGGCGGCCTCGGTCGCGAGGCCGCGGAATGCGTCGGTGCCGTTGAACAGCGGCTCGGGATCCGGCGGCAGGTCACCCGGAAAGGTCGCAACCTCCGTGTTGCCGTCAAAGAACTCGCCGCCTGCGCTTTCGCCGGCCGCCGGCGTTCCCAGGATCGACGGCAATTTGTCGCGGCCATGCGCGACCTGGGCCTCGCGCGTGGCGCGAACGGCGGCGAGCGCCACCACGTCGATCTCCGCGCCGGTATCTTCCGCGCGCACCACCGCGCGGGTGACCGCGCGGCGCAGCACCGCCTCGAGCCGGTCGTGACTGGAATGATGCAGATGGTCCGCCTTGGTCGCCGCGAACAGGATGCGATCGATACGCGGCCGGAACAGGCTGGAGAGGAAGGTGCTGCGGCCGATGCGGAAGCAGTCGAGAATTCCGGCAAGCGCGGCTTCGAGATCGTGCAGCGCTTCGGGGCCGGAGTTGAACGCGGCGAGCGCATCGGCCAGCACGATCTGGCGATCGAGCCGGGCAAAATGATCATGGAAGAACGGCCGCACCACGACGTCCTTGTAGGCCTCGAAGCGGCGGACCATCATCGCCCACAGCGAGCCGTCCGGTGCCTGGCCGCCCACGGGCACGTCGAGCGGTGCAAAAGTCAGCGCCGGCGTGTCGGCGAGATTGCCGGGCATCAGGAAGCGGCCGGGCGGCAGCAGGCTCATCGCGAACCGCTCGTCGCGGCAGGCGCGCAAATAGCCGGTGAAGAGCTTTGCCGCGGTGAGCGTCGCCTGCTCGTCCTCGCGCGCCTCGGGCTTGAGCGTCGCGAGATGCGCGTGCCAATCCCCCGCAAGATGCGCGCGCGGCGCCTCGCGCGACAGCGCGAGGCTTTCGGCCGACCATTGCTCATAGCTCTTCTGGAGCAGCGGCAGGTCGAGCAACCACTCGCCGGGATAATCGACGATGTCGAGCGTCAATGTGCGATCGGCGCCGTTCTGGCGCTGATAGTCGATGACGAGCCTGAGTTCGCTGATGTCGACGGTCGAGTTCGGCCAGCGCCGCTCCTCGAGCAGCGCGCGCAAATGGTTCTCATAGGCGAAGCGCGGCACGGCGTCGTCCGGCTGCGGCGCCAGATGCGCCCGCGCGATCCGGCCCGAGGCATAGGCCTCGAACACCGGAAAGCGGCCGCCACGGGTGAGGCCGTGGATCAGCGCGGTAATGAATACGGTCTTACCGGCCCGTGACAGGCCGGTGACCCCGAGACGCACCGTCGGGTTGAAGAAGTGCTCACCATAGTCGATCAGCGCCCTTGCCGACAGCCGCGCTTCTTCGACCATATCCTGGAAACTGAATGCCATATGAACGTGATTGATCTCGGGGCGGGCGGAACAGTGAAGCCGTTCACAAAAGTGGCAATTGCGTAGGGAAAATCAAGCTTCATACTTCCACCGCCTTTGTCGGCAAATCAGCCGTTTGAACGATGCGCCGATCGCGAAAGACCCTACAAGAGGGCATTGTCTTAGCCTTGCGGATTGCCATGACCGTCTTCCAGCTGAAACAGCTCGCATCCACCTCCGTCCACGCCGCGGCCGACGCGATCGGCTGGAACTACGACCGTGCCGAATTGATCGCGGACGGCGTGATCCACGCGATCGGCGTGTTCTGCGGCATCGTCGCCGCCACGGTCCTGGTGGTGCTGACGGCGGTTTATGCCGACGCCACCAACATCGTCGGGGTCTCGATCTATGTCGCCGGCCTGCTCTCGATGCTGGTGCTGTCGGCGACCTATAATCTCTGGCCGGTCTCGCCGGCCAAATGGCTGCTGCGGCGGTTCGACCATTGCGCGATCTATCTGCTGATCGCGGCGACCTATACGCCGTTCATCCTCGAGGTGAGGGACAGTGTGTTCGCGCTGGTGCTGCTCGGCGGCGTCTGGTGCGTCGCGATCCTCGGTATCGTGCTGAAACTTCTCTACCCCTGCCGGTTCGACCGCGTCGCAGTCGGAATCTATCTCGCGATGGGCTGGAGCGGCGTGATGGTCTACGACGCCGTGGTCAAGGCGCTGCCTGCGCTGGTGCTGGGCTTCATCCTTGCGGGCGGCCTGCTCTACAGCTTTGGCGTGATCTTCCATGCCTGGCGGCGGCTGCGCTTCCAGAATGCGATCTGGCACGGCTTTGTCTTGGCCGGCGCGGCGTGCCATTATACCGCGGTGCTCGACCTCGTGTTGAGCTGAGCAAGATCCGCGAAGCGGAATAAGCGAAGCGGTATAAGATAGCGAAGCGCTATCCGAAAAGAGAAGCGCTACAAGACAAAGAGGAGACGTCGCATGCAGGTGACCGGCAAGGTCGTGGTCGTCACGGGCGGCGCAAACGGCATCGGCAAGGCGCTGTGCGAGGCCTTCCACAAGGCGGGTGCCGCCAAGGTCGTCGTCGCGGACATGGACGCCGCCAATGCAAGAGCCGTCGCCGCCACGGTGGATGGCGCGGCCTTCAGATGCGACGTCGCGCAGGAAAAAGAGATCGCCCACGTCATCGAGGAGACCGAGCGGCAGTTCGGCCCGATCGAACTGTTCTGCTCCAATGCCGGCATCGGCGGCGGCTTTGATCCGATGTCGGTCAATGCCGGCGGCGCCTCCGACGAGCCGTGGCAGCGGAGCTGGGCGATCCATGTCATGGCCCATGTCTATGCGGCGCGGTATCTTATTCCCCGCATGAAGGCGCGCGGCGGCGGATATTTTCTCAATACGATTTCGGCGGCAGGTCTGCTGTCGCAGGTCGGCAGCCCGGCCTATTCCACCACCAAGCACGCCGCGGTCGGCTTTGCCGAAAACCTTGCGATTTCGCACAAGGCGGACAATATCAAGGTCTCGATCCTCTGCCCGCAGGGCGTGGACACCAACATGCTGCGCTCGATCCCGAAGGGGCCGCAATCCGGCGACGGTGATCTCACGCCGGAGCAGGTTGCGAAAGACGTGCTCGCCGGCCTCGAGCAGGAGACGTTCCTGATCCTGCCGCACCCCCAGGTGCTCGGCTACATGCGCAAGAAGACCGAGAATTACGACCGCTGGATCGGCGGCATGGCCAAGATCCAGGCCAAGATGCGGGAGGAGTTCGGGAAGTAGCCGGCGCACTTGACGCTGTCATGCCCCGCGAAGGCGGGGCATCCAGGACGCCGCGGCCTGTCGGTTCAACCACATCCGCCGCGGAGTACTGGATCGCCCGCCTTCGCGGGCGATGACACCTAGCTACGCCGCCGGCTCCACCTCATCCTCCATCCGGCTCTGCCGCAGCGCCCGGGCATAGAGCATCATGCCCTCGCGCACGGTGCGCTGCTCGGTCTCTGTCAGCGCGGCCAGCGCGCCGCGCACCTGCTGGCGTCCGAACGCGTGCAGCGCCTCCAGCGTGCGCCGGCCCTTCGCCGTCAGCGACAACAGCTTGCTGCGCGCATCGGCTTCATCAGGCGTCTCCCGCAGTTCGCCGCAATCGACCAGCTTGCGCACCAGGCGGCTGACGCTGGATTTCTCCAGGCGCAGGAAATCGCCGAGCTCGCCTGAATTCATCGGGCCGCGGATCCCGATCTCCAGGATCGTGTGCACCGCCGAGGGCGGATAGTCCGAGGCTGCCACCGTCGCGTCCATGAAGCCGAGCTCCCGCACCATCAACCGCGAGGCGGCGCGGATGTCGTCGATCAGCGAAGGCTCGGTCATGCTTGACTCACCGCATATAGTTGTATCATACAACTATATGCACGCAACGTCGCGCGCAAGCGTTTTGGAGTGAGCCATGAGCGGAACTTTGCCGGCCGGGATGCGGATGAGAGGCAAGGTCTGCCTCGTCACGGGCGGCGGCAGCGGCATCGGCCGCGCCACGGCGCTGCGGATGGCCTCGGAAGGCGCGGAGGCGATTGTCGTCGCGGGACGGCGCGAAGCCGAAATCGAGGACACCGCCGCAGCGTGCCGGGAGCTCGGCGCTGACGCGATCGCGATCCAAACCGACATCACGCAAGAGGATGACGTCGAACGTCTGGTTCGCACGGCGGTCGAGCGCTGCGGCCGGCTTGATGTCGCCTTCAACAATGCCGGATTCCAGGAGCGCCGCGCGCCGCTGGAGGAGCAGGGCACGGAGATCTACGACACGGTGTTCGACACCAATGTCCGTGCGCTGTTCTTGTGCCTGCGCCATCAACTGCCGGCGATGCTGGCGCAGGGCCGCGGCAGCATCGTCGTCAACGCCTCCGTCAGCGGCGTGCGCAATCCCAATCCCGGCTTCTCGCTCTACTCGGCCTCGAAGGCCGCCGCGATCTCGCTGACACGCTCGGCCGCGATGGAGAACGCCCCGCGCGGCATCCGCATCAACGCCATCGCGCCCGGCCGCGTCGTCACCGACATGATGCTGCGCGCCGGTGTCGGCGATGTCGCAACCGTCAGTGCGGGCCTGCCGCTGCGGCGGATGGGGAGCCCGGAGGAAGTGGCGGAGGCCGTGGTGTGGCTGTCGTCCGACGCGTCATCCTATGTCGTCGGGCATGTGCTGGCGGCGGACGGGGGATTCTTGGCGTCGTAGCCTCGTTAATGCTTCTGCCCGTACAGCACCGGCACCGCCGAATCCACGACGACCTCGACGAGGCTCGTCCCCTCGAACGCCATTCCGCGCTTGAGCGCCTCGCCCAGCTCCGCGGCCTTGCTCACCCGCACCGCATGGCACCCCATGCCTTCGGCGAGCCTGACGAAATCGATCCCCGGCAATTCCAGCCCCGGCACGTTCCTCACCTGCATCACTTGGCTGAACGAGCGCATCGCGCCGTAGCCGGAATTGTTGATGACGACGATGGTCAGCGGCAGTTTTCGTTGCGCAGCGGTCCACAGCGCCTGGATCGAATACATCGCCGAGCCGTCGCCGATCAGGCACACGGTGCGGCTCTTCGGCTTGCCGAGCGCCATGCCGACCGCCGCGGGCAGCGAGTAACCGAGGCCGCCGCTCGCCATCGTGTAGAAACTGTCCTGGCCGCGCATCGGCATGAATTTCTGCATCGCCGGCCGGTGCGAGGGCACTTCCTCGACCAGTGAGGTGCCATCCGGCATCGCCTGCGAGAGGGAATGCAGCAGGAATTCAACCGGCAGCGGATCGGCGGCCTGCGGTGCCGGCGGCAGCGTGCGGCCCTTTGGCGTGGCGCGTTTGCTCTCCGGCAAGAGGTCGAGCAGCAGGCTGAGCGCCGGCTTCATGGTCGCGACGATGCTGGTGCCGACCGGCGTCACCGCGGCCGCGTCCGGATCATCGGTGATCTGGAAGATCGTCGCGCCGCCATCGAAGATCGCGGCATGGCCCTCGACATGGAAGGTGAACACCGGCGCGCCGATGACGACGATGAGATCGTGCTCGCGCAGCGCGTCGGACAGCTGCGCCGGCGAGGCGTGCAGGAAGCCTGCGAACTGCGGATGACGCTCGGGGAACGAGCAGCGCGCGGAGAACGGGCTGACCCAGACGCTGGCCTTGGCTTTCTCGGCCACGCGCACCATCAAATCGACCGCGCCGGCGCGGTCGACGCCGGGGCCGACCACGAGGGCGGGATTCTTGGCAGAGCCGAGCGCGGCGACCAGCGCCTTCATCGCGTCCGGCTCGGGCCCGATCTCGCGGCTGACCTTGCGCGCCTCGACCGGTGCGGTCGCATGCGCCCAGTCGTCGATCGGGATCGACACGAAGGTCGGCCCGCAGGGCGGCTGCATCGCGGTGTAATAGGCCCGCGCGATCGCGGCCGGAACGTCCTCGGGCCGCGCCGGCTCGACGCTGTACTTGACGTAAGGCCGCGGGAATTCCGAGGCACGCTCCGCATAGAGGAATGCCTGCAAGGGCAGGATCGAGCGCGCCTGCTGGCCCGCGGTGATCACGAGCGGCGTCTGGTTGCGGTGCGCGGTGTAGATATTGCCGAGCGCGTTGCCGACGCCGGCCGCCGAATGCAGATTGACGAAGCCGGCATTGCGCGTCGCCTGCGCGTAACCATCGGCCATGCCGACGGCGGAAGCTTCCTGGAGTGCCAGCACGTAGTCGATGTCATCAGGCCAGTCGCTCAGGAACGGCAGTTCGGTCGAACCGGGGTTGCCGAACACCCTGTCGATGCCCAGCGAGCGCAGCAGATCGAGCGTCGCCTGCTTCACGGTGACGGACTTGCTGCCGCTCTTGCCGTTCTTGGACATGGTTTCCGTCCCCTGTAAATTCCTCATCCTGAGGAGCGCGGAACGCGCGTCTCGAAGGATGAAGGCCCGGCTGGTGGCCTCGCCCTTCGAGACGCGCGCGAAGGGGCGCGCTCCTCAGGGTGAGGGTCTAATAGCGGTGCCTACCACACCGCGGTGCCCTTCATCGTCGGCTGTCCCTCCGCATTCGCGGTCCACAGCTCCATACCCGTCTCGGTCGCGTTAGCGTTGATGGAGAACTCGGTGCCCTCGAACAGCGGCTGAACGCCGCGATAGGTGAATTTCCTCGGCGCCTTGCCGTCGTGCAGCTTTGCCGCCATCTCGACGATGAGCGCCGCCTGCAACGGCCCGTGGAAGATCAGGCCCGGATAACCCTCGACCTTGGTGACGTAGTCGCGGTCGTAATGGATGCGGTGGCCATTGAAGGTCAGCGCGGAATAACGAAACAGCAGCACGGGATCGGACACGTGCGTCTCACGGTGCTGCGCCTTCGGCGGCGGGGCCTTGGCACCGGCGGGCGCGCTGCTCGTCATCTCGCGATAGACGATGTCCTGCCGCTCGCGGATGGCAATGCCCCGCGGCGAGGAGATGCTGTGCTCGACCGAGACGAAGCACAGCGTGCCGGTCGTGCCCGATTTCACCTGCACGTCGGCGATGCGCGAGGTCCTCGTCGATTCATCGCCGACGCGCAGCGGCTGCAGGAATTCGATCTCGCCGCCGGCCCACATCCGGCGCGGCAACGGCACCGGCGGCAGGAAGCCGCCGCGGGTCGGATGGCCGTCGGGGCCGAGCATCGACATCGGAAACACCGGCTGCGCCAGGCACCAGTGTACCGTGAACGGCGCGGCGTCACCCTTTTTGGGCTCGCCGACCTCCTGGAACAGGGTCGCGCGCAGGCCCTTCACGAGCTGCGCGGTGACGATATCTGTGGCCTCGGTGCTGCGGCCGATCCATTGCCGCAAGTGATCGATGTCGAGCTTCTCGGTCATGACGCCTCGCTCTTGTTATGACTTCTTGGCCGGCCGCTCGCCGATGCCCGGCACGGCGCCGTAGCTGCGGGTCTCGCCGACGATGATCGGCGCCGGCGCGGGATAGCTGACGCGCCCCTGCGGCGTGTCGACCTCGATGCGGCGCAGATGCGGATGATTGGTGAGGTCGGCCATGGTGTTGACCTCGGCAAACGCGATGTCGGCGTCCGACAGCCGCTTCAACAGCTCGTCGCGCGTCATCTTGCCGAAGATGTCCGCGACCGTCTTGTCGGTGAAATCCCGGTTGCGTACGCGCTCGACCATGTTGGCGACGCGCGGATCGACCGGCAAATCGGGCTGGTCGAGCACCTTGACGCAAAGCGTCTTCCACTCGCGCTCGCTCTGGATCGAGATCAGGATGTCCTTGCCGTCCTTCGAGGTGAACACGCCGTAGGGCGCGATCGAGGGATGGCGCAGGCCCATGCGCTTGGGCGGATTGCCGGCTTCGGAATTGAGTAGCGGCACGGTGCACCAGTCCGCCATCACGTCGAACATGGAGATGCGGATGTCACAGCCCTTGCCGGTGCGCCCGCGCGCGATCAGCGCTTCCAGGATCGCGGCATGCGCGGTGGCGCCGGTCGCGACGTCGACGATCGACATGCCGACGCGCGAGGCGCCGTCAGGGTTGCCGGTGATCGAGGCGAGCCCGCTCTCGGCCTGGATCAGCAGGTCATAGGCCTTGCGGTGGGCGTAGGGACCTTCGTCGCCATAGCCGGTGATGGTGCACGAGATCAGCTTCGGATAGTCCTTCAGCAGCCGTTCGCGCGAAAAGCCGAGCTTGTCCATCGAGCCCGGCTTGAGGTTCTGGATCAGCACGTCGGCGCTCGCGATCAGCTTCTCGAGCTCGCCGCAGCCTTCTTTCGTTGCGAGATCGACCACCGCCGATTGCTTGCCGCGGTTGAGCCACACAAAATAGCTGCTCTGGCCCTTGGCCGCCGCGTCATAGCCGCGAGCGAAATCGCCTTCGGGCCGCTCGATCTTGATCACCTCCGCGCCGGCATCCGCCAGCCGCGACGAGCAGAACGGTGCCGCGACCGCCTGCTCGACCGCAATCACCCTGATCCCGTCCAATGCTCCCATGATGCGACCTCAGTACGAGCGGGGCATGCCGAGCACGTGCTCGGCGACGTAGGACAGCACCAGGTTGGTCGAGATCGGCGCCACCTGATAGAGCCGCGTCTCGCGGAATTTGCGCTCGACGTCGTATTCCTCGGCAAAGCCGAAGCCGCCATGGGTCTGGATGCAGGCGTTTGCCGCTTCCCAGGACGCATCGGCCGCCAGCATCTTGGCCATGTTGGCCTCCGCGCCGCAGTCGAGCCCGGCCTCGTATTTGCGCGTCGCTTCCTTCACCATCAGCTCGGCCGCGCGCATCGCGGCGTAGGCCTTGGCGATCGGGAACTGGATGCCTTGATTCTGGCCGATCGGCCGGCCGAACACCGCGCGCTCTTTGGCGTAGTTCGTGGCCTTGGCGATGAACCATTTGGCGTCGCCGACGCATTCGGCCGCGATCAGGATGCGCTCGGCATTCATGCCGGAGAGGATGTAGCGGAACCCCTTGCCTTCCTCGCCGATCAGATTCTCCGCCGGCACCTTCATGTCGGTAAAGAACACTTCGGTCGTGGCGTGGTTCATCATGGTGCGGATCGGTCGGATCTCGAGGCCGTTGTTCTTGGCCTCGCGCATATCGACGATGAAGACCGAGAGACCATCGGTGCGCTTCTTGCTCTGGTCCTTCGGCGTGGTGCGCGCCAGCAGCACCATCAGGTCGGAATGCTCGGCCCGGCTGGTCCAGATCTTCTGGCCGTTGACGATGTAGCTGTCGTTGCCTTCCTTGCGCGCAAACGTCTTCAGCGAAGACGTATCGGTGCCGCTGGTCGGCTCGGTGACGCCGAACGCCTGAAGCCGCAATTCGCCGCTCGCGATCTTCGGCAGGTACTTCGCCTTCTGCTCGTCATTGCCGTGCCGCAGCACGGTGCCCATCGTGTACATCTGGGCATGGCAGCCGCCGCCGTTGCAGCCCGCGCGCTGGATCTCTTCGAGGATCGCCGCCGCGGCCGAAAGCTTCAGGCCCGCGCCGCCATATTCCTCGGGGATCAGCACCGAGAGATAGCCGGCCTGCGTCAGCGCATCGACGAAGGCTTTGGGGTAGGCCATCTCGCGATCGAGCTTGCGCCAGTATTCGCCGGGAAACTGCGCGCAGAGTTTTGCGACGGCTTCGCGGATGTCGGCGTGATCTTCGGTGTGGTGTTGTTCACTCATGGCGTTTTCCATCGATAGCGGCAGTCAAGATAACGCCGGCCGATCCCCTGGCGTTGTGAAAACATCGCCAGCCCCCTATGCTCATTTGCTATAGCGTATGAAGTAGCCTTCGAGGATTGGCAAGCATGGATTTCCGGCAGCTCAGAACCTTCAGTTGCGTGGCGGAGCTCGGCAGCCTCTCCAAGGCCTCCGACACGTTGCGCGTGGCGCAGCCGGCGCTGAGCCGGCAGATCAAGCTCTTGGAACACGAGCTGCGCACCGAATTGTTCACGCGCAATGGCCGCGGCATGGTGCTGACGGAAGCCGGCCGTCTCCTGCTGGCACGCACCTCCGGCATCGTGCGGCAGATCGACCAGATCCGCGACGACATCCAGTCGACCAAGGGGCCGCCGTCCGGCCAGGTCGTGCTCGGCCTGGTTCCGACCGTGAGCTGCGTGCTGTCGGCGCGCTTCGCGCGGCGCTGCGTCGAAAAATTTCCCGGCATTTCGCTGCGCATCGTCGAGAGCTACAGCGGCCATCTCGTCGAATGGCTGCATCGCGGCGAGATGGATCTGGCCATTCTCTACGGCCGCTCCGCCGATCTGCATCTCAACGTGGAGAGCCTCGGCCGCGACAACATCGTCGCAGTTGGCCCGCGCGGCTGCGGCCTCGCGCGCAAGAAGAGCGTCGATGTCGGCTGGCTGCTGCGCCAGCGGCTGGTGCTGCCCAGTCATTCCCACGGTCTCCGCGCGTTGATCGAACACGCCGCCGCCCAGCGCAAGATCAAGCTCAACGTCCAGCTCGAGGCGGATTCGTTCCGCGTGCTGACAAGCCTCGTCGAGGAAGGCCTCGGCTTCGCGCTGCTGCCGCCCTCGTCGGTCCACGGTGAGGTCGCCGACGGGCGGCTGGAGACCGCGCCCGTATCCAAGCCGATGACGCGCGAGCTCATTTTCGCCTCTCCGATCGACCGCCCGGCCTCAACGGCGTCGCTCGCCGTCACGACGCTTTTGCGCGAGGAAGTCGCGGCCTGCCGCAAGGAAGGCCTGTGGGACATCAAGTTGACTTGAGCGCCGGTGCTGAATTCTCAGGAGGATTTAGGCCACAAGCCCGAAGCTGGCCCTTCGCATATTGAGCGAGCTGTCATGCCGGAATTTTATAGCCGGGGCGCGCGCTCCTCGAGCGTTAGGAGCACACTCTTCGTCCTACACTCGGTGTCATGCCCCGCGAAGGCGGGCAATCCAGTATTCCAGAGACGGCGCGGCTAGAATCGAGGAGCCGCGGCGTACTGGATGCCCCGCCTGCGCGGGGCATGACAGCAGAGATTGGCGAGGCCGCTTGCCTTAAGGTAGTCCCTAGAGCACGCCTACCCCGGTATCCGCACCGGCAACGACTCATACCCCTTGATGAAGCTCGAATAGATCCGTTTGGGCTCCCCGACCACCTCGATGCGGTCGAACCGCTTCAGCATCTCCTCCCACACGATCCGCAGCTGCAGTTCGGCGAGCCGCATGCCGACGCAGCGGTGGATGCCGAAGCCGAACGAGAGGTGGGTGCGCGGCCGCGGGCGGTCGATGATGAAGTCGTTCGGCTTCTCGAACATCTCCTCGTCGCGGTTGCCCGAAACGTACCACATCACGACGCGGTCGCCCTTCTTGATATGCTTGCCGCCGATTTCGGTGTCCTGTAGCGCGGTGCGCCGCATATGCGCCAGCGGCGTCTGCCAGCGGATCACCTCGGGCACCATGGAGTCGATCAGCTCCGGATTGGCGCGCAGCTTGTCGAACTGGTCCGGGTTCTCGCTCAGCGCCAGCACCGAGCCGCTCATGGTGTTGCGCGTGGTATCGTTGCCGCCGACGATGAGCAGGATGATGTTGCCCATGAGATTGTCGGGGTCCATGAAGCGCGTCGCATCGTTATGGGCCATCAGCGACAGCAAATCGTTGCGCGGCGCGGAGTTGACGCGCTCGTTCCAGAGCTTGGACATATAGGCGTAGCATTCGTCCATCTCGCGGCGGCGCTCTTCGGCCGACGCAACGATGCCGCTCTTGGGCAGCGCGGTCGCGACGTCGGACCAGCGCGTCAGCTTGCGGCGTTCTTCCCAGGGGAAGTCGAACAGGGTCGCCAGCATCTGCGTCGTCAGCTCGATCGAGACGCGCTCGACGAAATTGAAGGTCTCGTTGCGGGGGAGATTGTCGAGCACGGTCTGCGAGCGCTGGCGGATCAGTTTTGCCAGCTCGTCCAGATGCGTCGGCGTGAACATCGGCGACACCGTCTTGCGCTGCGCCGAATGCTGCGGCTGATCCATGGCAATGAAGCTCGGCCAGTCATAGCCCTGCGGCACGTCGCGGATCCCGATGCCGCCGAGCGTCGAGTCCGAGGAGAAGATGCCGTGACTGGTGTCGACATGCATGATGTCGTTGTACTTCACCACCGACCAGTACGGCTCGATCGGCGCATTGGTACAGTAATGCACCGGCTCTTCCTTGCGCAGCCGCTCGAACCACGGCCACAAGGTGTCGTCCTGGAACAGCCTGGGTGCGCCGGGGTGGAATTGCGCCAGCGGCGTCGCATAGGCCTCCTCGCGGGCCCTGCGCATGCGTTCGGCGTTGTCGGTTTTGACCGGAGTCTGGATGTTCATGGTCGTAGCTCCAGTGTTTCTCTTTCTCCCCGCAAGCGGGGAGAGGGAGTGATCTCACGCCGTGATCTTCACCGGCAAGGTTTCAAGTCCCTTTACGAAACTCGAATAGACCCGTTTGGGTTCGCCGACCACGTCGATATGGTCGAAGCGCTTGAGGATCTCTTCCCAGATAATCTTGAGCTGAAGTTCGGCAAGCCGCAAGCCGACGCAACGGTGAATGCCGAAGCCGAAGGACAGATGCGTGCGCGGGCGGGCGCGGTCGATGATGAAATCGTAGGGCTTTTCGATCGCTTCCTCGTCGCGGTTGCCCGAGACGTACCACATCACGACCTTGTCACCTTGCTTGATCTGCTTGCCGCGGAACTCGAAGTCGGCAAGTGCGGTGCGCCGCATATGCGCCAGTGGCGTCTGCCAGCGGATCACCTCCGGCACGAAACTGTCGAGCAGGCCGGGGTTCTCGCGCAGCTTGCGATACTGCTCCGGATGCTGGCTCAGCGCGTAGATCGATCCCGACATCGTGTTGCGGGTGGTGTCGTTGCCGCCGACGATCAAAAGGATGAGATTGCCGAGGAAGTTTTTCGCATCCATGTCGCGCGTCGCGGCGCCATGCGCCATCATCGAGAGCAGGTCGCTCTTCGGCGGCTGCTCGATACGCTCCTTCCACAGCCGCGCGAAATAGCCCGCGCATTCGGTCAGCTCGGCCTGCCGTTCGTCTTCGGTGGCGACGAGGCCGTCGGGGCCGGGAATGGTGGTCGCGATATCGGACCAGCGCGTCAGCTTGCGGCGGTCCTCCCAGGGAAAGTCGAACAGCACCGCGAGCATCTGCGTGGTGAGCTCGATCGAGACCTTGTCGACCCAGTCGAACACCTGGCCCACGGGCAGATTGTCGAGGCACTCGGCGGAGCGCTCGCGGATGCTGAGCGCGAGATTGTCCAGATGCGTCGGTGTGAACATCGGCGCCACGGTCTTGCGCTGCGCCGCGTGGCGCGGCGGATCCATCGAGATGAAACTCTCGCGGCGCAGGTCCGGGTCGATGTCGCGGATGGTGATGCCGCCGAGCGCGGAAGCCGAGGAGAACACCGAATGGTTGGTCTCGATCTCCATGATGTCGTTGTAGCGCGTCACCGACCAATACGGCCCGAACATCGAGTCCTTGCAATAGTGCACGGGATCCTCGCGGCGCAGCCGATCGAAATACGGCCAGAACGTATCGGTCCTGAACAACTCGGGATCGCCCGGATCGAACTGCTCCAGCGGCAGTGACGTGGCGCGCGCGCGTAGCTCGTCGAGCTTCGCCGCGCTCTCGATGGTCCCATGCATGACCGCTCTCCCTGACATGAACCGCGCGTTCTCGTTGAATTCTGCGCTGCGGTATTTGATTTGCAATTACAGCCGGTTGTCTGCGTCGGAGCAAGGGAGACTTTTGCCACATCCAACCTTTGCGAGAGGTGGCTAGATGCGTAGCCCGGATGGAGCGGAGCGAAATCCGGGATTGGGGCCGCCATTGGCGCTGTCCCGGATGACGCGGAGCCTGTCATCGGGCTACGGATCAGCAACCGTCACGCAGATGTGTCAACGTGATCTCCCGCACCCCCGCGCCTACGGAATCATGCGAGAAATCGAGGTAAATCGAACCCAGCCATCTTGGGGATCGACCAAATCTCTGATCTATAGTTTGACCGTATCAGGTCCGCACCCCGAGGTTGCCGCCGTGAACGACATGCAATGGGCCCCCATCGGCTCCGAACCCTTACCCCCGCCGCTGCCGCCCACGCGGGTCGACTTCACCGGCAACCGCTCCGAGTTCCGCAAAATGGTCACCAAGGGTGCCATGCTTGAGCTCGTCACCTTCGGCTTCTACCGGTTCTGGCTGGTCACCGACATCCGCCGTCATTTGTGGACGAACACCGCGGTCGACGGCGATGCGGCCGAATACACCGGCCGGGCCAAGGAGCTGCTGGTCGGCTTCCTGTTCGCGCTCGCGATCCTGGTGCCGATCTACCTCGCTTATTTTCTCATCGGCATCGAGTTCGAGCGCTGGCAGGGCTTTGCCTCGACGCCGCTGTTCATCAGCTTCTATGCCTTCGGCCAGTTCGCGATTTTTCGCGCGCGGCGCTATCGCCTGACGCGCACGGTCTGGCGCGGCGTCCGGTTCTGGATGGACGGCTCGGGCTGGGCCTATTCGTTCCGCGCCATGGCGTGGGGCCTGCTGGTGTTCCTCACCCTCGGCCTGGCGCTGCCCTGGCGCGAGGCGTCGCTCGAACGCTACAAGATGCGGCACACCCATTACGGCGATCTCTCCGGCGACTTCGAAGGCGACGGCTGGACCTTCTTCAAGCGCGGCTGGTGGCTGTGGCTCTTGAGCCCGATCGCAATCGTGATCTTCCCGCTCGCCCCGTTCTTCTATGCCGAGTTCAAGGCGCGTGAATGGCGCTGGTGGCTCGACGGCATCCGCATCGGCGGTGTCAGTCTGTCCTCGGAGTTGCCGCACAACGCGTTCTACGGCCTGTACTGGAAAGTGATCGGCTGGTGGATGCTGCTTTCGACCATTTTCGCCGCCTATATGGGCGGCGGTGCCTTGCTCGTCGTCCAGCTGAGCGGCGTTCCGGCTGATCAGGTGTTCGGCCCCGGAAATGCGGGCAAGAGCATCCCGATGCTGGTCATGATGGTGATCGGCTATTTCGCCGTGGCCCTTGCGATCAACATCGTCATGCGGGTCTATCTGCAGCGCGATCTCTGGGCCAAGGTGCTGGAAACCGTCGAGGTGCACAACATCGGGGCCGCGGCGGATGTCCGCGGCAGCGGTGAGCTTGCCAGCGCGCTCGGCGAAGGCTTTGCCGATGGGCTCGATGTCGCGGGATTCTGATCTGTGAGTGAGTTGTCCACCGAGGTTCCGGCGCAGTCTGCCAAGCCGACGATCTTCTTCGACGGCGTGTCGAGCCGCAGGCGGGAGGTGTCGCTGGCGCTCGGTGACGCGCTCGACATCGTCGAGGACGGCGGAGCGCCGGTTCGCTGGACCTATGCCGACATTCGCCGCGCCGACAGTCCGGCCGGGATATTGCGCTTGGCCTCGACATCCGCGCCGCCGCTGGCGCGGCTTGAAATTCGCGACGCCGCGCTCGCCGCCGATGTGACCGCCCGCTGCATGCGTCTCGACGAGCACCAGACGTCGCGCCGCGGTGTCGCAAAAATCGTCGGCTGGTCGGTGGCCGCCGCCGTCTCCATCGTTTGCGTCGTACTGTTCGGTGTGCCGCTCGCTGCCGACCGGCTCGCGCCGCTGGTGCCCAAGCCGATCGAACGGCGCATCGGCGACGCCTCCGAAGTCCAGGTGAAAACCATCTTCGGCCGCAAAGCATGCGAAGACCCCGCGGGCAAGGCCGCGTTCACAAAACTGGTCAATCGTCTGCGCGATGCCGCCGGCCTCGACGACGATTCCATGACGGCCGGTGTGCTGCCGACCTCGGTGCCGAATGCATTCGCGCTGCCCGGCGGCAAGGTGTACGTGCTGAGGGGCCTAGTCGACAAGGCCGAAAACCCCGACGAGCTCGCCGGCATCCTTGCCCATGAGCTCGGCCATCTCAAGCATTACGACAACATGCGCGGGCTGATCTACAACGGCGGCACCTCGTTCCTGATCGGCCTGTTGTTCGGCGACGTCACCGGCTCGAGCGCCGTGATCTTCGCCTCGCGCAGCGTGGTCGAAGCCTCCTATTCGCGCGAGGCCGAGACCGCTGCCGATACGTTCGCGATCGAGATCATGCACAAGCTCGGCCGCTCGCCGAAACCCGCGGCCGAATTGATGTTCCGCATCACCGGCAAGGAAGGCGGCTCCGGCCTCACCACGATCCTGGCGAGCCACCCGCTCACCGAAGACCGCCTCGCGCGCATGACGAAGGAAGATCGTCCCGCCAGCGGCCCCCCTCTGCTGACGGACAAGGAATGGCAGTCGCTCAAGCTGATTTGCGGCAGCGGGAAGATCTAGAGCGTTTTCGAGCGAAGTGGCGACCGGTTCGCGTGAAGAAAACGCGTCAAAAAAAGAGCTTTTCGCCTACCGCGTCCCGTAAGCGCGGTCGCCGGCATCGCCGAGGCCCGGCAGGATAAAGCCGTTCTCGTCGAGACCTTCGTCCACTGCAGCCGTCCAGATCGGAACGTCGGGATGCAGTCCACGCAGCCGTTCGAGCCCCTCAGGGGCCGCGATCAGGCAGGCGAGGCGGATGTCCCTGGCGCCGCGCTCCTTCAGCCGGTCGATTGCGGCGACGGCCGTGTTGGCGGTGGCAACCACCGGGGTCACCACGATCGCCAGGCGCTCGCTGAGGTCGGACGGCGATTTGAAGAAATACTCGACCGCGGCAAAACTGAGCGGCTCGCGGTAGAGGCCGATATGGGCGACGCGCGCGGTCGGCACCAGATCCATCATGCCGTCGACGAAGGTCGTGCCGGCCCGCAGCATAGGCACGAACACCAGCTTCTTGCCGGCGATCTTGGCCGAATGCATCGTCGCCAGCGGCGTCTCGATGACGGTATCGGCGAGCGGCAGATCCCGCGTGATCTCGTAGCACAGCAGCATGCCGATCTCCTTGATCAGCTCGCGGAAGGACTTGGTCGAGATGGACTTGTCCCGCACCAGCGTCAGCTTGTGCTGCACCAGCGGATGATCGACGATCGTGACGCCTTCCATGATGGGATGCTCCTGAAATTCATCGATACGCAATGGACTACGCTGCGGACGAATGGATTAAAAAACCGTGCCGTCGCTGATCACCTTGAGCGGCGGTGCGCCGTCGGGCCGGAGCGCGAAGGCGATGGCGCGGCCGGCAGCCCAGCTGCCACCTTCGAGAATGCTTGCGAGGGGCAAGGTCTCGGGCGTGCGGCCGAGCTTGCTGCGGACGCTGCTCGCAAGCCGGTCGAGCAGCGCGACGGTGAGCGCGCGCCACTCCACGACGAGCAGGGAATCCACCGCATGCGCGCGCTCGGCATCGGCGGGATCGCGCAGGCGCAACACCTCGTGATCGACGAACAGGCCGCCATTGCGGTATTCGGCAAGTCCGGTCAGGCCGTCGATGTCGGTGACGTCAAAGCCGGCGCGCTGCAGCGGCTCGATCAGCGAATAGCTCAGCCATTGCGACAGCTTGTGCAGGGGTACGAGGCCTGCCGTTCCGTCGTCCGCCCCGATCGCCGGATGACGCCAGCAATCGCCGAGCGGAATCCCGGCGAGCTCGAGCCGTGACGGCCAGATCGGTCCAAGCTGGTTCAGCACTGCGGACAGGATGGCGGGTGCGGCGACCGCGCCGCCCACAGCCTGTGCCGCGATGTGATCGAACAAGCCGCCTGGCCGCGGCGTATCGTGCAGGCCGAAAATGTCCGCACGCTCGGCAACCAGCTTGCCCAGACGTCGCAGCAGATCAGTGCGTCCGTCGAGACCGAGCAGCGGATTGGCATCGCTCACCTGAAAGGCCGAGGTGAGGGAGGCGAGCGGTAGTTTCGCCAGCACGTCTGCATCGGCCCTGAACGGCGCACGCGCATCGCCGGAGAACAGGCCGCCTGCAAACATGTCGAGGCTTGCGATGGCAAGCCCCTCCGATCGGCCGATACTTTCGCCGGTCACAGCGTCGCGATAGCGCCACGTGGCTCCCGCACCTGCGTCGAGCAGCACGCTGACAATGGCGAGGTCGAACTCGGCGCGCGCACGTGCCGCGCGATCCGGCCACGATGCGACGTTGGCAAGCCTCGCCCAGCGATCGACGCCGCCGAGCACGAAATGCCGCCAGCGGGCATGGAAGGGAATCTCCAGCGTCGGATAGGCCTTGCGCGTGACCGCGATCACGGCCTCCGCGACGCCGTCCATGCGGTCGAGGTCGATCGTGAAGTGCCGGAGCCCGCCGGCAAGGCCGATCTCGAGCATTTTGCCGGCACGCGCACGAACAGCTCCTGCGCTGAGCAGGGAGCGGGCCTGTTGTTCCAAAGCCTCCGCCATCGCGCGATCAGTACTTTTCCAGCGAGCGCCCGACCACGCCGTTCACGTCCTTCTCCGGCGCGATGTCGGTCGAGTAATAGCCGGCAGCCTTTTTCGCGGCGATCTCGACATAGGCGTCGGCCGGGATCAGCTCCGGCGGGATCGGCACGCGCTCGACGATGTCGATGCCCTGCGAGGTCAGCGCGTCATGCTTCATGTCGCTCATCGACAGGAAGCGGTCGATGCGCTTCAGGCCGAGCCAGTGAATGGTATCCGGCATCAATTGCTGGAAGCGCGCGTCCTGGACGCCGGCGACGCATTCGGTGCGCTCGAAATAGGCGGCCGCCGCGTCGCCGTCCTCCTGGCGCTTGCGCGCATTGTAGACCAGGAATTTGGTGACCTCGCCGAGCGCGCGGCCTTCCTTGCGGTTGTAGATGACGAGCCCGAGCCCGCCTTCCTGCGCGCCGCGCGCGGATTCCTCGATGCCGTGAATGAGATAGGGCCGGCAGGTGCAGATGTCGGAGCCGAACACGTCGGAGCCGTTGCACTCGTCATGCACGCGGCAAGTGATCTTGGTGCGGTGGTCCGGCAGTTTTGTCACATCGCCGAACATGTAGACGGTGGTGCCGCCGATCGGCGGCAGAAACACCTTCATGTCCGGTCGGGTGACCAACTCGGGGAACATGCCGGCGGTCTGCTCGAACAGCGTGCGCCGCAGCTCGGTCTCGCCGGTGCCGAAGCGCGTCGCGAGGCCCGGCAGGTACCAGACCGGATCGATCGCGATCTTCACCACCGACACGCTGCCATTGGCATGCACGACCTCGCCGTCGGCGCGCAGCCGTTTTGCGGCCAGCGCTTCACGGATCTCTGGCAGGTCGAGCCGCGCTCGCGTCACCGCGATACTCGGGCGGATGTCGACGCCCTCGGCGATGTCCTTGCCGAAATTCTCCGCGACGAGATGCCCCCAGGGATCGAGCGCGACGATCTTGTCGGGATCGCGCCATTGCTCGAACGGCCCGATGGTCGCGGCCGGAAAAGTGTTGGTGAGGTCGGGCCGGCGGATCGGATCGAGCGCGCCTGCGGACACCGCGAGAGCCCGGTACATCGCGTAGGAGCCGCCATGGCTGCCGATCACGTTGCGATCCCCAGCGCGCGATACCGTGCCGATGATCGGCCCCCGGGCGCGCGCGTCGGCTGCGCCCCAGTGAATTGGAAACGCGGCCTTTTTGCCCGGCTCCGGATGGGAGGTAAGGCGGATGTGATCGGTACGGTTCGCGCGGCTCATGTCCAGGCTCCCAAAAAGCCGACGGCCCGCCGCTCGGACGGGCCTGGCTCACTTGCGCTACCGGTGCCGAACACCGGCGACGCGAGCTCAATCCAACATATTGTAGCGGCTGGCGACGACAGACAAGTTAATGGTTCCCCGCCGGGCAGGCGACCCTGGCCAAATTCCCGTCACCGACGGGCCGGTCCGGCTCGCCTGGATGCCGCGCCTTCGCCCCGGCCGAACCTTGCTATTCGATCCGCGCGATAGGTCTAAGGATTTGAAATAGTTTTATTTTTTATGTTTTCAAGAGGGTGTCCCGCAAGTTGCGCCACCGCGGTGCCGTGGGCTGGACCGGACCCACATAATCGGACAAATAGGTCGCCTCTCGCCTGGAGAACGCCATGCCCACCGCCAGCTACATCGACCCCCGCAACGGACAGCTCTATCCGCTGGACCAGCCGCGCTGGTGCTCGGACGAGCGCACGCCGCTGCTGGTGACGCCGGGACCAGGCATATCGCGCGCGGACATCGACGGCGCCACGCGCTCGCTCTGGCGCTACCGGGCGGCGCTGCCGGTCGAGATCAAGAAGCCGATCACGCTTGGCGAAGGCTGCACGCCGCTGGTCCAGCAGGACTGGGGCGATTTGCGTCCGTTCTTCAAGCTCGAATGGTTCAACCCGACCGGCAGCTTCAAGGACAGGGGGTCTTCGGTGATGCTGTCGTTCCTGCGGCAGATCGGCGTCGACGCGATCCTGGAGGATTCTTCGGGCAATGGCGGCTCGTCGATGGCGGGGTTAGGCGCCGCCGGCGGCATGCGCGTGAAGATCCTGGCGCCGGCCTCGACGTCGCCGGCCAAGATCGCGCAGGTGCGCGCCTATGGCGCGACGGTGCAGCTCGTCGAGGGGCCGCGCGAGGAGTCGGAGGCCGAGGCCATCCGGCAGTCGAGCCAGACCTTCTATGCCAGCCACAATTGGCAACCGTTCTTCCTCGAGGGCACCAAGTCGCTCGCCTATGAAATCTGGGAAGACCTCGGTTTTCGTGCGCCCGACAACGTCATCGTTCCCGTTGGCGCCGGCAGCAGCCTGCTCGGTTGCGCCTTCGGCTTCCGCGAGCTGCTGAAGGCCGGGCAGATCGCGAAGCTGCCGCGCCTGTTCGCGGCGCAGCCGCTAAACTGCTCGCCGATCGATGCCAGCTTCAAGGCCGGTGTCGACACGCCGGTCGCCCGCGAGGTGAACAAGACCGTCGCCGAAGGCACCGCCATCAAGAATCCGCTGCGCCTGCGCGAGATCATCGGCAGCTTGCGCGAGAGCGGCGGCGGCACCGTTGCGCTGACCGAGGACGAGATCGTCGCCGCGTTGCGGCGTCTTGCGCGGCAGGGATTGTTTGCCGAACCGACCAGCGCCAGCGCGGCCGCTGCGTTGGAAAAACTCTCCGCGGCGGGATCGATCAAGGCGAACGAGACCACGGTCGCGGTCCTCACCGGCACCGGCCTGAAGGCCGCGACCACCGTCGCCGATCTCGTACAATAGAGGCGGAGGAGGCGTTCCGCTTACCCTCCCCTGGAGGGGGAGGGTCGATCGCGCGTAGCGCGAGCGGGGTGGGGTGATCTCTCCACACGGGCAGCGCTTCGGTGGAGAGACTTTCACCCCACCCCGTCTCACGTCGCTGACGCGCCGCGAGCCGACCCTCCCCCTCCAGGGGAGGGTAACATCTCACTCCTTCAGATCATTCACCCGCTTCACCCACGCCCTGACATCGGCGAGCACCTGGGGCAGCACCGCCCTGACCTCCTGCACGGTCATGCCGGGCTTGATGCGGGGATCGTAGAGCAGGTTGAGGATGTACTGGTCGTAGACGTCGAAATAGCCCATCGACACATTGTCGTTGAACATGGTCCACGGCACGCTCGCGGTGTCGTTGATCGGGCCGAGCGATTGCAGCAGTTCCTCATAGGCGCAGTCGAGGAAGGTGAAATCGCCGTTGTCGACGGTGAGGATCACGTCGGAATGCTCGATCTCGAAATTGTCGTTCTTGCGGAAGCCGGACAGGCATTGCGGATCGAGCGAGGTGCGGATCTCGCGCGCCTTCTCCGCGCCGTAGAAGCTGGAAATCGTCCGAAACAGGTCGCGGTCGCGAACCAGCTTTACCCGCACGTTCGCGGCTTCGCTGGTGTCGATCATGGCGATGTCGAGATGCTGTACGCGCCTGCCGATGTCGGCCACGACCTTGGCGAGCTGCGTCTTGCGGTCGGCGCGCTCGCTCTCGGCGTAGACGCGCACCGGCCCGTCGAATTTCCGGATGCGGTCGACGCGGCCGGCGAGGTGGTATTCGGCGCCGAACGCCGTCTTCAGAAAGCCTTCGACGATCTCGCCGTCGGTGAAGCTCTTCTTCTCGGCGCGCTGGCGCGAGGCGATCGCGGGCAATTCGCCCGCGACGGCGATGGTAGCGGTGTCAGGGGCGAACGCGAAAGTGGCGAGCGCCAGCAGGGCGATGCGAAAGCCTGACGAAGGCGGGGCCAATGCGCTCATTGCGTCCCGACGCTGCCGTATTCGGCAGCGACGCACAAGACCGCATATTCACGCGCCCTGCGGGTTCCCGCAGTTCGCCGACGGCTAGTTGTTGAGCACGACCACCTTGGTGCCGACCGAGACGCGGCTGTAGAGATCGCTGACGTCCTCGTTGGTCATGCGGAAGCAGCCCGAGGACACGGCCTGGCCGATCGTCTCCGGCTCGTTGGAGCCGTGGATGCGGTAGAGCGTCGAGCCCAGATACATCGCGCGCGCGCCGAGCGGATTCTCGATGCCGCCCTTCATGTGGCGCGGCAGGTCGGGCCGGCGGGCCAGCATCTGCGACGGCGGCGTCCAGTCCGGCCATTCCTTCTTGGCGGTGATCCTGTGCACTCCGCCCCAGCGGAAGCCGTCGCGGCCGACGCCGATGCCGTAGCGCAGCGCCTGGCCGTTCTGGAGCACCAGATACAGGCGGCGCTCGCTCGTGTTCACCACGATCGTGCCGGGGGCGTAATTGCCGTTGTACATGATGGTGGTGCGGGGGATCGGGCTAGAGCCGCCGCGGAAGAAGCTCGGGCCGAAGCCCATGATCTCGCGCGAGTCGAACCCCTCGGCGAATGCGCCGCCGGCGGTGGCCGACAGCAGTGCGATGGCGGCAATCGGCGCGGCAAAAAATCGGATCATTGTTTCCCCCAGCAAAAAAATCGGATTCAACTGAAGTCACAGGCCATATTTGCGGGCATTTCGCAAGCCACGGGCCCGTGAGGGAGATCATCCTTAACGTTTGGCGTTACCAAACCGGCAACCACGCTAATTTGCCTGAAAGCATTAGCCAAACAAGCGCATCGTCGCGCGGAGCAGGCCAGCGATGCCGGCTATTGCTTTGACGGAGGCGGCGAACAATGATTGATCGAGGGGACATTTGAATATTGCCGGTTGCAGGGAGCTTTGGGATGAACGGTGCGGAAAGCCTGGTGCGGACGATGGTCAAGGGTGGGGTGGATGTCTGCTTCACCAACCCAGGCACCTCCGAGATGCATTTTGTCGCGGCGCTCGATCGCGTACCGGGCATGCGCTGCGTGCTCGGCCTGTTCGAAGGCGTGGTGACGGGGGCCGCCGACGGCTATTTCCGCATGAAGGGCACGCCGGCTTCGACGCTGCTCCATCTCGGCCCCGGCCTGGCCAATGGCCTGGCCAATCTGCACAACGCCAAGAAGGCGAATTCCGGCATCGTCAACATCGTCGGCCAGCATGCGGTCTACCACATCGACTACAACGCGCCGCTGACCTCCGACATCGAGGGCCTGGCCCGGCCGATGTCGTCCTGGGTCCGCACCTCGCCGGACTCCAAATCGGTTGCAGCTGACGGCGCCGCGGCGATCGCCGCCGCCAAGAGCGCACCGCCACAGATCGCGACCCTGATCCTGCCCGCCGACACCGCCTGGAACGAGGCCGATGGCATCGCCGAGGTACCGGCCGAGCAGCAGCGCGCCAGCTATTCGCCGCAGGCGGTCGAGCGGGCCGCGAAGATCCTGCACGGCGACGGCGAGGGTACGCTGCTGCTGATGACCGGCAGCGCGCTGAGCGAACAGGGCTTGGCGCTGGCCGAGCGTATCGCCGGCAAAACCGGCTGCACGGTGATGGGCCCGACCTTCCGTCCCAAGATGGCGCGCGGCCGCGGCCGCTATTCGATCGACCGCATTCATTACGTGATCGAGAACGCGCTGCCGATGCTGGCGAAGTTCCGGCACATCGTGCTGGTCGAGTCCGATGATCCGGTGGCGTTCTTCGCCTATCCGAACAAGCCGAGCATGCTCAAGCCCGAGGGCTGCGAGGTGCATCGCATGACCTCCTGGGGCGAGAATTCGGTCGCGGCGCTCGAAGCACTGGCCGGCGCGGTGAAGGCGAGCGCGAAGGACGTCAAGCCGCAGGCCTTGGCTGAGCTGGTGAAGCCGACCGGCGCGCTGACCTTCGCCTCGATCGCGCAGGCGATCGCATGCGCCATCCCCGAGAACGCGATCATGGTCGACGAATCCCTGACCACCGGCCGCGGCTTCTTCCCGCCGACGGCGGCGGCCGCTCCGCACGACTGGCTCCAGAACATGGGCGGCTCGATCGGCTTCTCCACGCCGCTGTCGATCGGCGCGGCGATCGCCTGTCCGGACCGCAAGGTGATCACCATGGTCGGCGACGGCAGCGCGATGTACACGATCCAGTCGCTCTGGACGCAGGCCCGTGAGAACCTCAACATCGTCACCATCGTGTTCGCCAACCGCATCTACCAGATCCTGCGCGGCGAGTTCGACAATGTCGGCGCCGGCGAGCCCGGCCAGCGCGCCAACGACATGCTGCGGCTCGACCGTCCGACGCTGGACTTCGTCGCGCTGGCGAAGGGCATGGGCGTCCCCGGCCGCGCCGTCACCAATGCCGAAGAGTTCAACAAGGCTCTGGCCGAAGCCGTCGCCGAGCCCGGGCCGCGGCTGATCGAAGTCCAGATGTAGGGCACAGCACCAGGGAGCGCCGAGGGCCGGGGGGCAAGATGCAGACCGAGCTGAACAAGGTGATCGCGGCGCTCCGGGACTTCTACGCTCACGAAGGATTCTTGTTCGAGAAGGACGTCGGCGAGCGGGCGGTGACGCACCGCTTCGCCGTCTATCTGGAGCGGCAATTCTCGGGCTGGTCAGTCGATTGCAACTACGACCGCCTCGGCGAGCGCACGCTGCATCTGCCGCACGGCACCATCGTCTCCACCGACGATCATCTGGGAAAGTCGATCTACCCCGATGTCGTCGTGCATCAGCGCGAGATTCCGAACAATCTGCTCGCCGTCGAGATCCGCAAGGCGAGCAATCACACCTCGCTCGACCACGACCAGCACAAGCTGATGGCGCTGACCGACGCGCATGTCTGGTTCGCGTACTGGATCGGCTTGCTGCTGGTGCTGGACAGGCAGCATGTGACGATTTCGGAAGTCTATGTCAGCGGCGTCGTTGATCAACCACTGTCGTTATGGTTTGCGGCGCGGCTGGAGGAGATCGGTCTCGGGGCCGCGCATTAGAGCGTCTCCACATCGTCATGGCCGGGCTTGTCCCGGCCATCCACGGCTTGTCACGCAGTGCAAAGAACGTGGATGCCCGGGACAAGCCCGGGCATGACGACCTCTTGTGAATGGTCAAACACGATTGCCCTCCCCCGCATCCGCCTTCGCTGAAGCTACGGCGGACGAGAGGGGGAGGGAACGCACCTCCATCGGGGCGCTAGTCCAGCCTCATCGTATCAAGCTCAGTGCAGCGGATCGCCCTGGCCGAGCGCGTAGGCGACGAGGTCCTTCAGCGCGAAGCCGGAGCCGGTCACCGGCGTCCATTGCGGGTCGAGCGACAGCACGGAGGAATTGTCGCCGAACATCATGCCGAGGAAGACCTCGGCCACGATGCGACCGCCGACGGGGCCGAGCTGCGGCGTGTTGATTCCGGTCGCCGGCGCGCCGGTAGCCGGGATCGTCACCGCGGTCTGGAATTGCCGCGCCTCGGCCAGGATGTAGGTCCAGAGCGGGCAATTGCCGGCAAACACCCCGTTCGCGATGGTCGCGATCCCAGTTTGCGGATCGCCCGCGCCGGGCTCGTCGACGGCCTTGCCGATGATGATCTGATCATCCGTCAGCGGCGTCAGGTTCATCGCCTTGGCGACAGCCTGGCCCGAGGGCAGGCCGAGCCGCCAGCTGCGCTCGAGATTGCGCAACGCCAGCGACGACGGATTGGACGCGACCTCCGGTGGCAGCTTGCGCAGCGGATCGACCAGCGAGGCGTCGATGCGGTAAGCGAACTGCAGCCGCTTCTTGTTGTCGGGATTGGTGTCGTCGTCCTCGACGCCATAGGGGCGCGCGTCCAGATCGATGAAACGGCCCCAGTCCATGGCGCGTCCCGGGCCCATGGCGCGGAAGCCGGTCAGCGCGTTCTTGTCGGGATTGTGGGGGTCGGGGAAGATCTGCAACAGCATGTTGTCCGCATCGTTCAGCCGATAGCCGGGGCGGATCATGGAATGGCCGAGACGGTAGGCCGCAACCGAGAACTCGACCGGCATGAACGGGTAAGTCTTCCAGTGGTAGTGGGCGAGCTTGCTGCGGTCATACTGGCCCGCGGTCTTCAGTTCGTCCAGCACGCTGGCGTGGACGATGCGCGGCAGGAAGTCGTTCAGCACGACGTATTGATAATGGAAGCGGACGCGCTGCTGCACGTCCTCGAACGACAGGCTGTCATTGTCGTCGACCATGCGGTTGTGAAAGCGCAGCATCAAGGCCTGGAACTGCGAGACGATGCTGTTCTCGTCGTTGCGGGGGTCGCCGATCAGAGCGCGGCCCTTGAAGCGCGGCAGGTCGCTGGCATCGGGTACGCCCGCGCCGGTCAGCTTCTCGCCGAGCCGGAACTTGATCCCGTCATACATGTAGGGCTGATCGTTCGGACCACGGCCGTAGAGATTGTCCAGATCGAGCGACGGCGTGCGGAAGTCGACGAGCCCGTCGGGGTCCTGCTGCTTGGTCAGCGAGCTGACCGGATCAAAGGTGATGTCGTGGTCGATGAACTGGCCGAAATAGGTGTAGAGCGCGGGAATGCCGCTCTCCTCCGCGTCCGGCCCGTCCTTCGGACCATCGAAGTCGGCGACCATCTTGTCGGCCAGCGCCGAAAGGTTCGCGACATTGTCGGCGTCGTTCGGACCGAATGTCGCCGGCGTGAGCTTGCGGAACATGCGTCCGAAACGGCCCTGGGAAAGCGGCGAACGCGTTGCGTTCAGACCGCGCGGAACAATGCTGTGGCGGCTGCTCATTGAAAACACCTCCCTGAAAAGTCACGACGTGCAACGAATAAAGCTAAAGTTGTTCGCAACAGAATATGCATGTCACGCTAGATCAGGCGATTGGGTGCCACAAGCGATCTGCTTCACACACTGTGCGGCATCGATGATGTTCCGAAAGGGAGCGTTGCGAACAAGCTGCGGTCGCGCTTTGCAAATTTTTCCCGGAGCGGTGACGGATAACATTCTCGTCATCGGCATGTGCGAGCGGCTTCGCGCAAGTGAGTTCGCCGGACTGTCGGCGAAGCGGATCGTCTTCACGTAATAAGTGTGGCGGCGTGCGCGTCACGCGCGCACGCCGCGATGTCGTCAGTAGGCACGCTGCTGCGAGAACGCGTAGCGCGGATTGATGCCGCAATAGGCCGACGTGCCGGAGGCGGTGGCGAGGCACTGCTGATAGCTCGCGAACTGGCAGTTGCCGGGATAGCCCCACATGCGTCCCTGCAGGCAATATCGATCGTTTGCAGGATGTGCCTGGGCGGCCGGGGATGCTACGGCGACCAGGGCGGCGAACGATGCGAGAGTGAGGATGATGCGACGCATTTCAATCTCCTTCGAGAGCGGGTGGACGGGAACGTCAGCGAGCCGGGCTCGTCTGAGGCATGTCGCCTATCTTGGTGTCGGCGGAATGCCGTGCGTTCGCGACATGGCACATCATGACGCAGCCGGCGGCCAGCAATGTGATCTACGCCACAGTTCGCGGTGGGGGTCCGGGCCTATCGTGGCCGACTTGCGCGCGTCGATCCCGGAGAACTAGGCTTGTCTCATTCGGATCAGGTATTTTGGAGGTTCTAATGCAAAGGTCATATTTGCTGGCTGCGACAGCAGCGCTGGCGCTTTTCATGCAAATACCGCTCGCGCTGGCCCAGAGTGCGCCGGCCGCCGGTGGAACCGCAGCGCCTGCCGCGACAACCACTGCGCCGGCAGCGACGACGACAACGCCGGCCGCGACCAGCGACACCTCCAGCCAGCCGGCCGACTCCAAGAAGAGCGCATCGAAGAAGCCGGCGAAGAAGAAGATGACGCGGCAGCAGGAGATCGATCATTCGGTCGACAGCGGCACCGTGCCCGCGCGCTATCGCAGCTCTGTGCCCAGGCAGTACCAGCAGTACATTCCGTTCGATAAGCGGTGACGGGTCTCACGCCGGGCGACGTGACCGGACGTCGGGCCGCCGGTGCCATCGTGTGACGGCCTTGGCGTGACGGCGGGTCTTGGCGTGAGGCCTTAACCAAGCGGAATCTGGCCATACATCCCCAGTGGCGGTCTGCGAGAGCGGTGCTAGAGTAGGCCGAAGCCCGGGGGGAGAAATGAGCGACGACGTGAAGGATGCTGGCCTTGTGGCCATGATCAGCAGCATCCTGGGAGGCAACAAGCGCGCAGACAGCAGTGCTCCGCCGCCGCTCACCGAGGTTCCGCCGACAGCGCCGACCAACGGGTTCGACCTGGTCGAGCTGTCCACCCCCGATCCTGCACCGGCCGAACCCGACGCTGCGCCCGATGCCGTGCCGGCTGCCGCGAAGCCGGTCGAGCGGCCGGCGAAAATCACGACGACGCCCGACGGCAAGAAGTTGCTTCCCGCCGAGGCGATTGCCGATCTCGTGCTTGGCGAGCTGCGGAAGCTGGAGAATTTTCCGGCGACCGGCGCCTCCGTCACGGTCTACGGTTACAAGCACTGGAACGCGATGATCACCTTCGCGCCGTTCTCGACCACGTTCCAGAACGCGACGCGGTTCCGCCAGGCCGTGCCGGACCTGGTCTTCAAGCTGCGCCGTTTCGTCGAACTTGAGATATAGTCCGGGACAATCACCGGCTGCTGTTCGACCCGATTCCCCGCTCTGGCTCGCGGGACGAGGCGCGAGCGGGTGCCCGAAACAGTTCGACAGGATCTTGAATTGAGCGTCGCCTTTACCAAAGAAGAAAGCGCCGAAACCGCGTCCGAGACGCTGCTGCCGGATCGCCCGATCTCGCCGCATCCAAACCTCGTGACGGAAGCCGGCTTGCAGGCGCTGCAGGCGCAGCTTCGCGAGGCGCGCGAGGCCTATGAAGCCGCGCAAGCCATCGAGGACGTCAACGAAAAGCGCCGGCAGTCGGCGGTGCCGCTGCGTGACGCTCGCTATCTGACTGAACGGCTGCGCACGGCGCAGGTCATTCCCGATCCGGCGTCGACCGATGTCGTCGCCTTCGGCAGCACCGTGACCTTCAGCCGCACCGACAGCCGCGTGCAGACCTATCGCATCGTCGGCGAGGACGAGGCGGATCCAAAGGCCGGATCGATTTCGTTCGTGGCGCCGGTTGCGAAGTCGCTGATCGGGAAGGCGGTCGGCGATGTCGTGGGTTCAGGCGCGCAAGAGATCGAGATTCTGTCGATCGCGTAGCGATGCGATCCGAGGCCCGCATGGTGGTCGCGTAAGGATCGAACTCCGACGGCTCTGGCTTCGGATTGGTTTCGCCAACTTCGAGGCGCCGCTGGGTCAGTTGCGCTGCCGCGACTTACCAGTTCAGCAAAAGCCGCGACCGTCATATAGTGAGGGGGTATCAAGACCAATTCATTGCGTGTCAGGCAAAGGGAGGGATCCATGCGGAAGTCCCTGTTCCTCGTCATCGTAGCCGGTCTCGGCCTATCAGGACCACAGGCTCTGGTCGCGCAAGACGATGTAGATCAGCAGCTCGGCAGCGTTCATTTCCAGACCTCTTGCAACGATGTGGCCCAGCGTCGTTTCGATCGCGGGATGCGCTATCAGCATTCCTACTGGTACGCCAACGCCAAGGAGATCTTCGAGGAAGCCATCAAGGCTGACCCGACATGCAGCATGGCCTATTGGGGCATTGCGCTCACCTACATGGACAATCCGCACAATGCGATTCCAAAGCCGAACCTCGCGCCAGGCCTCGCCGCGATCATGAAGGCCAAGGAGATCGGCGCCGCGACCGAGCGCGAGCGCGACTACATCGATGCGCTGATGGTGATGTATGCCGACTACGACAAGATCCCTCACGTCCAGCGGATGCGCATGCTGCGTGACGCGCAGGCGCGCGTCGCGGCAAAATATCCAGACGACGACGAAGCCCAGATCGCCTACGCCATTACGCTCAATACGTCGGCGGATCTGAACGACAAGACCTATGCGCAGCAAATTAAAGGCGCGGCGATTCTCGAGCCGATCTCCAGGCGGCTGCCGATGCATCCGGGCGTGACGCATTATCTGATCCATCTCTACGACTACCCGGCGTTGGCGCAGAAAGGGCTCGATGCCGCCAATCGTTACGCCAAGATCGCGCCGGCCGCGCCGCACGCCCAGCACATGCCCTCCCACATCTACACGCGCGTCGGCTATTGGAAGGAATCGATCGACTCCAACACCGCTTCCGTGAAAGCCGCGATGGCCGAAAAGTCGGTCGGCAACTACCTGCATGCGCAAGACTACATGGTCTATGCTTACCTGCAGCTCGGCCAGGACAAGCAGGCGCGCGCCGTCATCGACGACATGATCAAGGAGACCGACTTCAAGGCGACGGTCGCGGCGGCAGACTACGCGCTGGCGGCTTCGCCGGCGCGTTATGCGATCGACCGTGGCGATTGGGAGGGGGCCTCGCAGCTGCCGGTCAGGCCGAGCAACCTCAACTTTGCGATGGCGGTAACGCATTTCGCCCGGGCTCTCGGCGCGGCGCGCTCCGGCAAACCGGAAGCCGCCAAGGCCGACATCCAGAAGCTGGCGGAATTGCGCGACAAGTTGCAGGACGCCAAGGACAATTATTGGTCCGGAATCGTCGACATCCAGCGTCAGGTCGCCGTCGCCTGGGTGCTTTACGCCGAGGGCAAGTATGACGAGGCACTCAATGCGATGAGTGCCGCGGCGGATGCAGAGGACAAGACGGAAAAGCACGTGATCACGCCCGGACCGCTGGCGCCGGCGCGCGAGCTTTACGGCTTCATGCTGCTCGATCGCGGCATGGCCAGGGAGGCGCTTGCTGCATTCGAGGCAACCAAGGCGAAGGAGCCGAACCGCTTGCACGCGTTCGCGGGAGCGGCCAAGGCGGCCGAAGCCCTTGGTGACAGGGAAGCGGCACGACAGAACTGTCAACAGCTCGTAACGCTGACGGCCAGTGCCGATTCGGAACGCCCCGAGGTCGCGGCGGCGAAGCAATACCTCGCCAGCAACTGAGCCGGAACGAGAATGGTGGAGTGATGAGAAGGGCAGCCGCCATCGCCGTCGCAGCAATCTCGCTGGGAAGCGCGCTGGCGGCGTCGCTCGTGTGGCTCCATGTGCCACGGCATGCCGCCGCAAATTCCGCCACGCCGGTGTGGCACGAGGTGACGTGGCCGTTCTCGATCGACCAATGGGGCAAAGGAAAGGCGTTCCGGTGCAAGGCTTCCGACTGCGGTATCGAGGTGACGCTGTACCTGCGTGCCAAGATAGGCTTTTGCAATTGCACGACGGGCGTCGCCGATGATGACGACCTCGACCGCATGGGCGATACCGTTCTCCTGGGCGAAGTCTCTCCACGCGGTTCCGGCCATCCCACCAGGATTGCGTCGATGAACGGTCGCAGCCGCGCCTACACGCTCAACTCACGTGGCGCTCCCGGCAAAACGCTGGTGTCGGTCGTCTACAACGAGCGTTGCGACATGATCGCAGCGACCGCTGTCACTGGCTCCGATCAGCCGGAGACCATCGAACCCCGCGTGATCGAGTTTCTGGGCGGCAGCACCGCGATGCACTGGGCTGAGGTCACACTGGGTCTGTGATTGACCGGGTCTTCCCGATCAGCGAGCATTTTCAATGCGGCGAATGGCCCGCGCAGCTGGGGCGAGGATTGCTATCGACAGGGGCAATCTCATTCGCCTAAACATGAGCCATGCGTTTCCGTCGTCTTGTCCCGATATCGAAGGTCTCCGCCCTGTCCGCGAAACAAAGCGCGGCGGCTGGATGAGACGGTTTCTGTCGGGGGCGTTGCCGTTCTACGCGCTGGCCGGATTGGCCATGTGCATGTACCTCGTCCTGTACAAGACGAACTTGTTCGACTTGAACGCCATCGTCCAGGATGCGACCGGTTCAGCATGGTTTCCGGTCTTCATGTTTGCTTGCGTGCTCCTGGAGTCGGTCTTCCCGTATTTTGGCTATTTTCCCGGAACCGCCCTCATCCTGATGTCCGTGGCGCTCAATCCGAAGCCTGCGGATGTCTCCGTTTTCATCGTGGCGTGGGCGGCCATCATCGTGGGCGCCGTTCTGAGTTACGGACAGGCTCGCTTTTTCAGGCCGATGTTGCAGCGGGTTGCCTCAAAAGCGGCACTGGGCCGATGTGAGTCCCTCCTTGACTCCTATGGTCCTTATGCGCGCGTCGCCTTGTTCGTTCATCCCAACGCTTGCGCGATGTATTTCACGGCACTCGGACTTCTCGGCCGCAACCTGACGCGAGAGCTCGCTTATCTCAGTGTGGGTGCGGCGGCTTCCGTGGGCATTCTGTTCGTCGTCGTGACCAGGCTGGTGTCGTCCGCAGGCGCCACCGATGACGGGGAATTGCAGGTGCTGCTGGCGGCAGGCCTGGTCGCCATCGGAACCCTCGTCGGTCTCTACGCGGCCTTGCGGCCGGATCGGGCTGCTTGAAGCTTGATCCGGAAGAGCGCGAAGCGGTTTTCCGAACAGAGAGCCCGCTTTGAGCTTGGTCGGTCATGATCCATGTGCGGAAGCACCCAAGTCAGAGCCTAAACCAAGGCAGGGTGAGATAGACGCAAGCGATCATCGAGAGGATGGGAATTACCCACACCCATCCCGACCAGAAGTTTCGCACCGAACGTCCGGGTAACGACGCAGCAACGAGGGCGACGATCAGTGCCCCGAGCGCGGCCGTCGCGGCCCACCCGTACCAGTACATCGCTGGAGCTAGAAATCCCATCGCGGGGTCAGCAACGTCTCGCGAATGATGCGTGCCCGCCAGCACGATGCCGAGCGACGGGAAAACGGTGAAAAGAGCAAGGTCCTTTGCGAGTGCAACCACGTAGAGGAAGCCAAATGTCGTCCCGAACGCGAATGCAAAGCGGCGAAACGCAGCCGATAACGTCATGCGCCGAAACCCCTGATGTTGTTTACGACGTGGCCAGTTAGGAAGCCCCACCAGATGACAAAGGCGAGGATCGAGGTGAGCATCGTGCGCGTCTGAGCAGGCTCGTCGGCACGCGGCCGTCGCCAGCAAACCCAGTAGGCTGGTAGCAACGCAAAACCGATAGCGGCGAAGTGCTCCTTGAGGTCGAAGAAGCCCAGGGCTGGCCAATGACCGGCGCGCTCTAACTCTGGCCTGATGTCGACACGAAAATACAGATAGATGATCCCACCGAGCAGGATGGAGATGGCATACAAGACGACGACGGCGTCGGCGAACCGGGCCGATGGCACGGAGCGAAAGCGGCCGAAAAACGAACTGGGGCGCGTTCCCACAGTCGCCCACGTCGCCAAGGTCTGGTGCGTAATCGCGCCAAGCAGTGCAACGGCGACCAAGCCGTGAATAATCAGGAGTACTGTCGCCAGAACCTCACTCCCGGCCTATTGCCCGCTTGCTGTCACGTGAAGAGTTCCTCAGTCCCGAATGGCTCCGCCGACCACGGCCGGAAGCGATTGAGGGTGAACTTAGTCTTCTGGCCGGGTTCAACGTCCACCAGCACGTAGTTGTACTCCTCTTGCGGAGGCTGGCCCTTCCAGTAAAGGTCCCGCGGATAGTCGGCGGGCACCTTGATGCTGGTTCGCCCCGGCAGGATTGGGTCTTGTTCTGCGCCCCCACCGCCCAACATCAGATACTTTACCCCATCTACATCGTAGATTTCCGTGGTGTGGACGTGCCCGTTCAACACGATCACCTCCATGTCCTTGGCATACGACGCAATCACCTTGTGCGGGTTATCGGGAGCCGGGATCGGGCCTAAGCCTGACCGCGCAAACACGGGATAGTGGAAGACGATAAACGCCTTCCGAATGCCGTTGGCCTTCGCCTCGTCCATCCACTTTTGAAGCTGGGTCATCTGCTCGGCATATTTTGGCCGATCAGCGTCCCACAGCGACGGCGAACGGTAATCGTACTTGCCACTCCAGAGATAGATGAAGCGGGTGCCCTTGAAGTCGAATTTGTAGATGAGGTTTTCCGGCGTGACGCCGAATTTTTTCAGATACGGCACAGCCGAAAGTACGCCCTCAATCTTTGGGTCGGCCCACACCTCATGATTACCCACACTCATGAAAAAGCGCCCATCCAGACCGGCCGCGCGCATCTCGTCATCCGGCGCGGGTAGCTTCTTCAACATTGTTTCGTTCACGCGCTTCCAGTATGGGCTGTCACTCACGGTCAAGCCCTGATTGCCCCACCACACAGCGTCACCGCTATTGACCACGAATTTGGCGCGACCGGATTGAACGTCCTTGACAATTTCGCGCGTCACCCATTCGCCGCCCTGAAGCCGGAACATGGTTCGATGCACTCCGGGAAGCAGTTTCACGTCTTCAACGGATGCCTCAGTGACCCAACCCTTATCTACCGTCAGGGTCATCACTTCCGTCTTGGATGCGAACGGCATGACGACCTTGACCAGGTCCTTTGTGACCGGATCGAAGATCATCTTCACATCCTTCGCTACGACGGCCTCGGCGACCTTTTCCGGCATGACCAATCCGAACATCTCGACGAAGAACTTGCTGAGGTCCGGTTGTCCCTCTTTCAACGGGAGGTACATCATCGGTCGGGTATCGCCGACCGCAGCGAATGAAAAACCGGCTGCGGGAAGCGGTGCTTGCGCGGGCGTTGTTTGTGTCTGGGCACCGGCAACGAGTGGCACGGAGAATGCGGGCACTGCTGCGAGTGCGCCTAGAACCAGGCGACGACTGGGCTCGTTAGGCCAAGAGGATTGCATGATGATCACCCCTGATCGAGGAGAGGGAATGAGCCGCCGCATAGGGCGCGCAAACAGCCCGATTTGCCGGCCGTTTCCCGTAGACCTTCAGCGGTGGGTGAGCTTGATATAGATCAACGTCCTCATCTGCCGTAGCAGCGAGCACGTAGAGCGGCGGCTGGCAGCTATTCTGGCCGCGGACGTTTGCGGGCATCGCAGGTGTACAGAAATACAGCGGCAGGGACGTGGCGAACCCACACAGGTGGCGAGCATGATGTCGATGAAATTGCCGCTGTGGCTTCGCTTTTTCCTGCTCGTCGGCGTCGTCGCCTTTGCGGCAGGCGCGGGTCTCCTTGCCTATCGGTACTACAGCCGCCCGGTAACGCTGACTGTGGCGGTCGGGTCGCTCGACGGCGAGGCGGCCAAGGCAATGTCAGCGATGGCAGGCGAGTTCGTTTCAGCGAACGCGCCGGTCCGGCTCAAGGTCATCGACAGCGGCACCGCGCTTGAGGCCGCTGCCGCTTTCTCCGCGGGCAAGGTCGATCTCGCTGTGGTTCGCGGCGATGTTGGCGACTTGTCGCAGGCGCAAGCCGTCGTCGTCGTCAGCCATATGGTCGTACTGATCATCGCGCCGCCGGGATCGTCCATCGACAGCATTGCCAACCTGAAGGGACGCACGGTCGGCGTGGTCGGCGGAGCAGTGAACGCCAAAGTTGTCGATGTGTTGACCAAGGGATACGATCTGGCGGGCGCAAAAACTGTCTTCAAGAACCTTGCTTTGACGGATGTCCGGCAAGCCATTCAGTCAAAACAAGTCAGTGCCCTGCTTGTCGTGATCCCGCTCGCCGAAAAATACCTTTCGCTCGTTCGCGGATTTTTTCAGCTCGACCGTAAAAAGACCCCGGTACTGATCCCAATCGAGTCCGCGGGGGCAATTGCAGAGAATGAGCGCGCTTTTGAAAGCTTCGACGTCCCGAAGGGCACGCTGCGGGGATCGCCGCCGGTCCCGGAAGATGACCTGACGACCCTGAGGACCTCGCTATACCTGGTTGCCCAAAAGAAGCTTGGCACTGATCTGGTAACCGACCTCACGGAGGCGATCATGAGCGCGCGCAGGAATCTGCTGCGCGAGCAGCCGATTTTCGCGCAGATCACCGCGCCCAGCACCGATCAGGATGCCTACCTTCCGCTGCATCCTGGCGCAGCAGCCGTCTACAACAGCACCACGCAAAGCTTCATGGATGAATACGGCAACTGGATCTATTTGACGCCGATGGTACTGGGTGGCGCTGCCACCATGCTTGCGGCGGCGTGGAAATTCCTGGGCCTCGGCAGCCGCGCAGCCGAAGGCCCGCTCGATTCTCTCTACGCCCTGGCGCGCCGGATTCGGAAAGTCGATACAGAGGCTGAACTTTCGGATATCGAAGACGAAATCGACCGCATTCTAAAGGCGGAGCTCGCCAAATCCGCTGCTGGAGACGAGAGCGCGGTGGATGATGCCACATTGAACGTGGCAGCCCACCGGCTGGAGAGCTTGATTCACGACCGACGCACATTGATCGCCAAGGGACCCGCAGTTGCCTCCGCGGCGAAGGCGACACAGCGCTAAGTCACGACACGCCTCGCAACACAGTGGTGAATCATGAATGCAATCGCGCTATCGTGCATCACGTTTCTATGCATCTCAGGCGGTGCCCTGCTCGGTATGTTCCTTCCTGGGCATCACCTGAGCACGGATGACAAAGATGTGGTCAGGCTGGGCACGGGCCTCATCGGGACGATAGCCGCGCTTGTCCTCGGTCTGCTGATCGCCTCGGCGAAGGGCTCCTACGACACGCAGAGCACTCAAGTCACGCAGATGACGAGTAATGTTGTCCTGCTCGACAATCTGCTGGCGCAGTACGGACCGGAGGCGAATGGCGAACGCAATCTGTTGCGGCGCGCCATCGTTGTTTTAGCCGATCGAATGTGGCGCGAGAAAAGTTCCGAGGTTGCCAAGGCGAACCCCTTCGAGGCCAGCGCGGTAAGCGAAGCATTCTTTGCGAAGCTTCAGGAGCTTTCGCCGCAGAACGATTCCCAGCGCTCCCTGCAAGCCAGGGCCATACAGATCGCCACCGACATTGCGCAAACCCGCCTGTCGCTGTTCGCACAGACGAACAACTCGATCCCTATGCCGTTCCTGGTGGTGCTGATTTTCTGGCTCACCATCATCTTTGGAAGCTTCGGCCTGTTTGCCAAACCCAGCGCAACCGTTTTCGGCTCGCTGTTCGTTTTTGCACTGTCGGCCGCCGGGGCGATCTACCTGGTCCTGGAGCTGGGGCAGCCATTTGCGGGTTTGATGCAGATTTCCAGCGCGCCACTGCGCAGCGCCCTCACGCCGCTCGGTCCCTGACGTTCGCATGATCGAGGTTGCCGGCCAGAGCGAGCCCCGACTGCTATCGTGGTCGTCGCGACCTGCTGCAGCGGTTGTTCGAGTTGATCAAGATGCGCATTGTGCTGCGATGTCCGAATCTGGCCCATGTCGGTCGGCTGCCTGATTTCTGCTTGCGAGGGCAAAGCGGACATTTGGGAAATTAGCGAGGTCCGCTAAGGGCCACAAGCAGACTCCGGCGTCTGGTCGATCACTTCGAAACAGTCGTCATAATGGACAGGCCGGTAATCCGCACCGGACGATGCGTCGAGTGCGACAAGGCGCCTAGACGTTGATCTCGGCCGCTGCCTGCACAATCGCTGCTACGGTTGCCTTGGCTGCCGGCGACGAGGTTCTCCCTCGCAAACACACGATGCCCGTGCTTGACGGCGGCGACTGCCAGCCATGTACGACAAGCCGGACAAGCGCGCCGGATTCCAGCTCCCCCCGTACCGCCGCGTTCGTCGCACCCAGAACGGTATCCGTGGTGAGCGCGACCGTCTTGAGCAGGCCGTAGTTGTCGCACTCGAGCGCAATGGCGGCCTCCTGGCCCGCAGGCAGGCCCAGCAGGGCGGCGAGCTCCACCTTTGAGGGGCTCAGCAACTTCGGTGCGGCGAGACCGTACGCCCAGACGTCCTGCAGCATGTGCTCGCGCCCGGCCAGCGGATGTCCTGCCCGCACATACAGGCCGGCCTGCTGCCCCCCGATCAACTGGATGTCCAGCGCGGCATCCCCAGGCATGTCACGGACATCGGCGGCAAAGAACTCGATGCTTTCGGTACGCAAGCTCTCCAGCAACTGCACCCAGTTGCCGACCTCCATGCGCAGCGCCACCTGCGGGTGCTGGCGGCGCAACGCCACAAGCGCGCGTGGCATCAGGGTGGCCGTTAGCAGTGGCCCGACGCCGAAGGCCGTGTCGCCGAGCTGGCTGTCGCGGTAAAGATCCACGTCGCGCTGCAGGCAACGCGCCTCGAACAGCAGCTTGCGCGCCCGCTCAATGACGAATTCCCCGGCACGGGTGGGGCGGACATCACCAACGTCGCGGTCGAACAGGCGGATACCCAGGTCGTTCTCGATGGCCTGGATGCTGCGGCTGAAGGCCGGCTGGCTCAGGTGGGCGGCTGCGGCGGCGCGGGCGAAGTGCAGAGTGTCGGCAAGGGCGACAACGTGATTCAGGCGGCGCAGATTCACGGCATTGCCCTCCATGCATCAAGACGATGAATATTATGCATTGGACGCAATATGGCGACACCCCTTAGACCGTTCCACAATTCAAAACATGAGAGCGGCAGGAGACGTCCCATATGAGCTCGCAATTGCAGTACCTCTTAATTGGCGCCTGCATCCTAGGCTTTGCCGCCATG